>JAPYYQ010000762.1:0-49953 GCA_030522585.1 Anagyrus pseudococci | reverse complement strand
GATACGTTCGGTTGTTGGCTGACGGCTCGTATACCGAAAGGTGGTAGCCGTCTAATAAAAACCAAGTACATACATACATACATACATACATACATACAATAAAAACGAAAAAAAAATAGAACACCTCGGCTAGAGATATCTTAAATCTTCCTTTATATCGCAACGTAAAACAATGGATCGCATGATTTATGGTTGGCAAACATGTAAACGTTAGTTTAGCAGATCGTTGGCTCAAAATGGAAAAAAAACCTAATCCTCATTTTATAGCCCTCAAGAACGATAATTACTCCAATAATCTCGAGAGCATCTGATATCTTAATTGAAATCAAATTTCCCAGGCTTTCAGCGGCAGTCTGCGAAAGCCGTGAGCTCGTAAAAAGCTCAAAGTGCTTGCACGCACGCGTGCGTCTGATAAAACGCGGGGGGGAAAAGCCAGGGAAACCCATAAAAAGCGTATAAGCATCTCATCTCGTCCGTTCCCAGCCGTTTGGCGTTAAAAAAAAGTGTCGTGGCGTTTCTCAAAGCCATGTCAGGTTGAAAAAATGACGGACGACGTGCTCGGGGTAAATCCAGTGCGGAACGCCGCACGTCATGTCGAGTAGGCTGTGCTTGCAAGGAGGTCGGGGAGGAACTTGAGCAGAGCTCTTAAAGAGGCGTTTTAAAAGACTGCAGGTGTGCAGTTGCCCTGGGAGCGAGAAAATGTACTCCCCCCGTCCCCTCCCATCTTTGTTTTTACGTTAATTAACCACGAGGACCCGCTGAGTAATGGATCCGCTGACTTATATACATTACTGACTCGAGTATTTACTATGACGCTAGGAGGACCATCAACGTCTCTTTCACTATCGTTAAGGTACTTTATATTCGAGCGATACTTGTAACAAAGGTGTATGCATTTAGAACTAACGTTAAGTTCATGAATTCATTTTGAGAAAATAAATTATTTACAAACAGCTTTTGTTTCTATCAATGTGATTATTCATTTTTTTAAATTTATTAATCGAACAAATAGTTAACACACAATTATTAGTTTTAATATTTTTAAAAACGTTTAATATTGCTTTAATTTTGTAAAAAATAAAAATTGTTCGCTGCAAGAAGCCACTTAGTTTCGGATCGTAAAAGCACATGCAACAACCGAAGCGCAATATCGGCTACTAGATCTCGACGTTCGGTATTGTTATCACGCTCATCAGATCTGAAGCCGCTTGCTATCCATATAAGAAATAGCTCCGGCCTTGATACGGCTAAGCTGAATATAAAATCTTTATTTTCAATATCGATCCGTGTATTATATTAAAATCTCGATACGTCCTGTTCGTTACTTATATTGTAGAAATATTGTTTAAATAGTTCAATTTTTTTATATATAATTCAATTCATCCAATGTACTTAATAGTATTTATAAAAATTTAAATTTTACGATATCATTTTTAAAGTATCACGAGCTTAATAAATAATATTATCGTAGATATAAAATTTAATTGCTTTAGGCAATTCAAACAATTTATTAAATTCAAAGCTACAACGTAATGGCGCTCATTAAGCAAGTACGTGATACAAATGTACGTTTCTAGAATAATTGGATAACTTCATCTTTTGATTGACGTTTACTCTATTAACGACAAATCCAAAACGTTACTTGAATAGATAACTGATGCTGCGGTATGTAAAATTTTGTAATAAATGTGTCATTACTTATCCGCCTACAGGTTTTGTTCGTAAAACGTTTTGAAAACTTCAGTTTCAAAAACATTTATAAACAATAAATTGGCGCCTTGATAAAATTTGAATTATTTATTATCAATTAATCCTAATCAAGTGGAATTGGGTGATTAATGGTAAGGTTGACTTTCAATTACGTCATAATCGAATGAAATCTACGGTTCGTTGGGGTTGTACACGTACCTTACGTTAAGTCTTTTATATCGGATAAAAGTAGCTGGGCTTACAAAGAGCAGGGAAGGATCGACGAGCGATGCCAGCCGCGAGGAAACTTTATTCTTCATTTGCATTTGAAAATCATTGGAGTTCCATTCAGCGTAGGTCTAAAATGAGCTGGTATTCAGAAAAATTCTTAGATCTTGAAGGAAAAAGTTTGCTTAAGGATTTGGCGGGTAAGATAACGAAAACTTTTCTTAATTTCACGCTGTAATATTCATTTTTATAAGCTAACTTCTTTCGACTTTTATGCGATTTATGAACGTTCATCCTTGTTTGGTAATAAATGGAAAAATTTTACATTGTAATGACGAGATTTGCCTATTGAAAGTTATGCCATTTCAACCGTGGCATTAGCATGTTTCTCTCTCTCTCTCTCCCTCTTTCTCACTTCCTTGATAAGAAAGAACTTTTGACCCGCATCCGATTATCAAACACGTTATCCGGTTAATAGCTTCATTTACCTTCATCGACATATTAGCAAATTATTACTCATTTGAAAAAGATATCGTTGCCAATGTAAACGTCGCAAGATCTTAACGCCAGTTCTCAGTCAGTTAATCAAAGCTTCGCGGGCTAACTGAGCGTTATCCCCCTTAGCTGCCCCTGTCGCGGGAACTTACGACCTTTAACGTAATAATGGCAATTCGCGGAAATTCAATTTCGAATATCGCCGGGCGAATGGCGTTAACGCAATATGCATGCAAATTATTCAAACACAGCTCCAGCCTAATATACAGAGCCGCAGCGACGTCCGCGTCGCTTTGAATCCCCCATTATGCATTCTCTTCTTCGCGCAAGGAGGGAGGGGGGGGGGTTACCAGGACCGCCACCGGCCCTTAAGCCGGTTAATTAGTCCGAGACGGCGCGTTGATTCAATAAACCCTAGTCGACTTAGCCGCTCTTTGCCGTCTTTGCTACTCCCTGCCGCTCCGACAGTCCACGAACGTGAGCGTAGACTACTAGCAAAGACGATTGTTTGCTTTAGCAAGAGGAGCTACTGGGTTATGGAAAATAATTAAATCGCCGAGATTGCGGGATACGCCGTGGCCGCGCACGAGAGCGAGTATCGTTTGGGGTCAGTCCAGCGGCTGCTGCTAGGCCTGTGGTTGGCTTGCGCCCGACTCTACTGCTAGACTACGTATATATATATAATTCACTCTTGGCTCGACTTCTACATTTCTTGGGAAGATCGAGAAGACGACGACGTGATTGATCAAGCGGCAAATAAGCCGGGATTTTTTGGAGCTCTTGTTCATCCATAGCAGCAAATGGAAATCGTAACGAGTTGACAAGATTCTCCGGCTATACCCAAGACTTTTGCCTATATCCTTTCTTTTTTAGTTGTCTCTATTGAGAGTTCAGAATTTCAGAATTACGTCGATATTTTATTGGTTGTTCTTTTTATCATGTGAAGTATTTACGACGTGTAGATTTTTTTGCGCGCACAAAGAGCGTTTGATATAGAAAGTCATAAAGCTTGTATACGTAAGAGTAACAGCCGTAAATATAACTCGAACTTTATGAAAAACAGTTTTTTCAAACTTACTTTACGGTTTCAGATGAAAACTCTTTAAACTTTTTACAAACTTTTATCTCAAACCTTTGCTAAAAGAAATTAGACATATGAATGTGTATCTTTACAAAAAAAATATGATGTATTTGTCGAAAAAGTTGTTCTAAAAAATTATTAGAAAATTATGCAGATATAAATAAAAGAGATAAATTGGAAAGTAAATTCTTAAATCTCAAACATTTTCCCCGTATAATATTGAAAGAATAATACAAAGTACGACTGTACATTTGGAAAAGCTCGTCACTTTAAATAATGTATCAGAATCCTAGCTGGCTATCACACTTGAGCGTTGCAATATTTACGCGTCGGAATCGTCAATTTTTTTGTTTGCCCAAGCACATTGATTTCCACTCGCGGAAGCTCGCAACATTTCCATATTCGTCCTCGGCGCACAATGGACGAAGGTATGACAGTTCTTAAAGTCGATACATACATTCTCGATCCAGATACACGAGCTAAAGAGACACCCAAGAAAAGCAGTTGCCAGATCGTACAGGGCCACATGGTGGCGTCGAAATGGAATTTGTCCATTCGCCAATACAGAAAGATCGTCGTTCCAGCAGTAGCAGCAGCAGCAGTATACGCGTCGTGCCATTTTTCGCATTTCCATCCTTCCCTTTATGATTGAATGTCGAGCCGGTCTTATTGACAGCCCTATATTGGTTCAGCTAGTCCGCTTTATTGACTAAACAGCTTTTGTTTCGGAAGGTTACTCGGACGTTACGTCTTTCCAGAAAATTCGTCCTCGAAAGTAAGGCATTGAGGGTACGAAAAAAAAGAGCTTCTCGGGTAACGGAGAGAAAATTGCAAATGATGCGAAACTACAGGGGCGAGGGAGGGTGAAGAGAAGAATAGGCAGAAAAAACACTCGATGGAGGGCTAGAAGTACAGCGACGTCCAAAAGGTATTTCATATATTGGCGATAAGACGGAGGTCTCTTTAAAATTCAGATCGAGGGAAGAAGAGAAAGGGACGTGGAGAGAGAGCGAGAGGGAGTTACAGTGGTATACGCTGCTGGACTCGAGCCAAAGCAAAGCACAATATGTACACACGCTCTTGAATCTTGTCGTCGGCACCGCGCGTCAGCCCTGTACCCGCCCAGCTCCCCCGCGCCTTCCCTGCCAACCCTTCCTCCTCTTTACCCTCCGCGTTTTATGGGGCATCGACTTTTCTATTTAATTGACATCAGCCTCTCGCTCTTCTGACGGTGCGGACGACGATAAAAATTTCATTGTTCGCCCCCGGGAAAGATGAATCGATTCGGCCCGACGGAATTTAATTTTCCGATGCAGAAACGGGTCGGTTGCCGACTGCTGCTACTGCTCTGCTTCTACGATGCTCTCTCCCTCTCTCTTCGCTCTCTCATCGTTTTACAAAAATTCGATAATAAAGTTTACGCCGAGCAAATCGTGCTTTCTCGCGCTCTGATGTCGTCGACTAATAATTAACGACTTTTCATCCTCTTCTTTTTCTTCTTCTTCTTCTTCTTCTTCTTCTTCTTCTTCTTCTTCTTCTTCTTCTTCCACTTACTTCCGTTTATTTTTGATTTTACGTTTATTTGCTTCGCCCTTAGCTTTGACATCATTTATGTGCCTTTTTATAAGGTACGGGTGTTTGGATAAAGGCCATACGTGCTCGATCTCAATTCCGATATGATAATGTTAAGAGAATGCAAATGATGGGGTGAAAATTTGCTTTTAATTTTTAATTTTTTAAATTATACAAAGGTTTTTTGATGCAAAGTCTATGTTTTTGGTTATTTAAATAATTTGAAAATACAAAATATTGTGCATTTCATATTTTCCTCACATCTGTATTTTTGAAATCGTTTGACCCACAAATATAAACGTATTTCGTCAGAGCTTGCGGTTCGTCAAGCACTGGGTTAAAACCAACGATGTGTAAATTTCGAAGACGACCCTGTGCGCGGACTGGGCTATTGGGAGCCTTTTATGCTGAACGTATCACTATAAGAGATACATTTTCTTGGTGTTAATTACAAATTTGTATTACAACGTTGAAAATTTTGAATTCTACTGATAATTATTCTTTTTCATATAAAAATAGGTTCATTCCAATCAAAAAATATTTCAATAAAATAATGTATTTTTCGTGTCCAAATAAAACAGATATTTCAATTAATATGTAAAAATGACAAAATAATATGACTTAATATTTACAATATTAATCTATCATTAAACACAAACGTATAATAATTTAACATTAACGCATACTAATGCATTTCAATCTTATTAATTAAAATTAGCTCAAATATTATTAATATGTAAAATTCGTATTAAAACATGAATGTTTACTCGTTGCTTATGTTTATCACTATAAATAAATTTCATAAAAAAATTAAATATTTAAACAGCATTACTGGTAAAGTGCTAATTACAAAATCAAATAACAGACTTTAAAATATATTTATACTTCTTATTAAAAAACGTTATCTTTCGTTTATTTATAATTTGATTGATTATCACTCTGATCATCGCACAAAAATTATCGGGCGACTGTTACATTTCCGTTTAATAACCATTTTTCTTAGGGTAAGCCGAGGGCACAGCAAAACTAAAATGCGCACTCAGCTCGAGTCTCCTATTTTCCCTTGCTTCAACGTTTTTATCGTAATTAAGGGAAAAAAATTTAAAGGTAACTCGAACGAGATGATTTGTCAGTAAGTTTTTTAAGAGCTTTATGCCGTCCGGTAGTCAGCGAATTTCTTCACTATTCAAAGTTGCCTTATAGCAAGCGTGGCTTTTTGCGACGATAAAACTTCTATTGCGCTACTTAAGAAGATCCGTCCGCGGCTATTTTTAACTTTGCAAGCTACTGTGTGGCCTGGGTACGTGTGCGACATCATATTGTAAAACCATTTTAAAATAGAAGACTTGCAAGGCTTTTGTTTGTTTTTTTTTTGTCAATTTCTTTTCACTTCGAAAACTTATATAGCGTGGATTATGGTGTTACGTATGTATAGGTGGTTTGCAGTAGCCTCTCTCTGTCTCTCTCTCTCTATCCAAAGTTTTACACTTTTGTTGTATTCGAAGACGGAAAAGATTGCTATTCAGACTTTGTGGCGATGCAACGCCAATAAAACTTGAAATGACTTTCTCGTAATATTTTTTTTCTATTTTTTAATACAATTTTTTGTAAAGATTGCCTAGCGAGATTTAATTGCAAATGCAAAGGACTAATTGAGTTTTCGCTTTTTATTTGTAACCATAAAAAAAACTTAATAAATATTCCTCGTTTTGATTAAGATAGCCGCTTTAATTAAATTTGCAATAGGTTAAAAAAAAAATTTCTTTTTGCGATATTTTTAAGTATATGATTAACAAAGTTAATATTAAATAGGTAAAAAGTTTTATAAATTTATGAAAGTTATAACCAATATGCTGGTCTGCAATAAGCTTATCTTAAAATTGAAAAAATATTAGCTCGTAACCAATTGAGCAATGTAAAGTTTTGAGTGATTTTCCGGCTGATTTGAAAAGCGCATTTGACCTAAAACGGATTTAACCTTACACTCCGGTATTTTTATTGGAATCTCTAGAGGTGGCAGCAAGTAGATTTGCCATAAATTTTAAAAACTTATTGGCATAAGCGAGTATTTTCAAAGCAAACCGACCTGCCTGTCTAATATTTAAGATTCAAATGTCTCGAGCAATAAATTACGCAGATTCGTGTTTGATAAACAACGTTTTGGCTGGCTATTGCAAATTAAGGCCTACATTTTTCGCATTAGCCTTTCGGCATTCACGCGCGCTCGCGCGCAAAGGTAACCAGCAGAAATAAGCAATTTGGCTAATGCATTTTTTAGCCAAGCCTGTGTCGCTGTGAGGGGGAGAACGACCTTATCATCGGTCAAAGTCGCTCGTCCGGCTGCGGTGATGTATACGCCAAACGCGTTAATCAAATTAACCTGGCAAAGCGGAAGTGCTCAAAATGCATTTTTAGAAGTCGCCAGCCAGTGTTAATCTGCTAATGTAAAAATTATGTCCCTCCGTCGCGCGCCCGCGCGCGCATGTGTGATTTAACGTCGCGATATAAATTCGAATGAACGCCGCGTACACACGTCCTCGTCCGTACATTTAACCCCGAAAATTCCCAAATTTCTCTTCTGAACTTCGGTTAATTCACTTGAAATTTTCTAGCCAGCCCCGACTGAGCTATTTACTTTTTGACAAACGTTAAATCGTATCGCAAAAGTTTTATTGATTTTTTTCGTTTAACGTTAACCAAGCTTCATCCCGAATTATGCGCAGAGTCGGAGAAATCAAATTAGTCGGTCCAATTTATTCCCGCCCATAAAACATAGTAACCCCTCGCTCTGCTCAACCCCTAGAGGCAAATGACCCCGAATAACCATCCTCAACTTCTTTCGGGCTCGTAATAGCGTTGATCAGTTATCCTTTCCACGTCTCTCTTATTTATGCTCGCCCGGCACTTTGGCCCACAAACACTAAGCCTAGCTCTCTGGGCACACAAACATCTTCGCTCGTAAATTAGCCCGACAACTGTGCAACAACCACTCGCTCCCAAGCGTATATACGTCGACGGCAAAATCGTTTGGATAACAGAGTCGGCAAATCGACAGAGATACAAATACCGATAAGGCCCGGTTTATGTACATCGGCAACGGAATAATAATTAGAAAGAAGAGTAGCAGGATGTGCCGAGGGGAAAACAAAAAGAGCCGGATCATCTTTTGCCCCGTCCGCAGAATTCACTGCGTCGCTGGACCTTGGAGAAAATGATTTCCGGGGGATCGCGAGAGTACAGGAGACTCCAAAAGGGAGGAGTCACGGCGCTACTCTTTGCTCTATAAACCCTTGAGTCCTCGAGAAAGCTGAATACCCAAAAAAATTCCCAAAGCCCCGCGAGCTCCGTCGAATTAACGAGCCCCCGCCTCTTCCTTTTCATCCTCACGCCCTCCTTTATCTTGATCTCTTGGTTTTTAGGCACTTCTTTTTTCACTTAGCTCCAGAAAGCGGCTTTTTATTGTTTCTCGGCTGGTCTTTAATTTTTATTTTCTTTAGCGATTTAATCCGTGAACGCCCGCTCAGCGATTATGTGCCGTGCCAACGTTTAATAACATTACACTCGGCAGCTACGACCGCACCGACCCTACTCGCGGCTGCCGCTGCTGCTTTTGCTGCGTAATGGGTTTTATTGTTTTTCGGATGGGGCTGTTTTAGAGGTGTGATAAACGGCTTACACGATAATTTTCCATTAATGCTTCGCTGTCCTCGCGCGGGGCGTCGAGCAATAAAATATATACGACTGCTTTAAATGAGAGGGCTATACAAGAGGAGATTATTAAATTTTGCAATCTGTAACGAGTTTTCTATAATTCTTTACCAAAGCTCGTACAGCCAAAACGCAGCGGAATCTGATGTTAGTTATTAGTTTCGACAAGCGCATTATTAAATCGTGATAAAATTACCATCGCCCTCTACTTTCCGCGCAGAAACTGTTCACGCAGAGTACGGATTATGCGTAAGCAAAGTTATATTATTTACCAACAGTTAAGATATTTCATAGAACTCTGGGAGCTTTGTAAATTGAATTAATTCGTGTTTGCATTGTTCATCGATTAATTTCCCGGCATTGCTGAAATTATGAATTCAATTGCATTTAATGAATAACCCAATATTTGTAAAGTCAAATTACGCAAAGGGAAAAATTAATTTTTGCTCGCTGCTGCTGCCGCGGGCATTGCTAAATAATCAAAGTTTCACGAGGGGTAAACGATGTTTTTGGAAACAAAGAGGGCCTGCATAAACGCGGCTCAAATTGAACGTAACTCAAAACGAACAAACAAGCGTGCAGCTTTGTTTTGCTTAGCCCAAACGACTCGATGACAAATTCAAAGTGATTCCGAGCCGGTCCGCTAAAAGGCCACACGTACATCCGGATAAAATCAATAAAATCAATTACAAGAGAAACGATCTCGTCGTCATCAAAGTGACACCTCCGCGGTGAGTAACGGCTACTCTTCCAACGTGAGTTAGAGGCGCGTGTGGAGGAGAGCTCCGGCTAGGGAGGAGAGAGGGGCACTGGCGTTTCGGGGCGCGCGCAATTAAGATCAGGTAGCAGGCGCCGGGAGCGGCAATTACGGTATTAATTGCTAGGGTGACCTCGTCGTCGTATCGAATCAGCGTCAGCGGCCGACCACGTAGTCTTTGCTCGCTCCGGCTCTACGTGCTTGCTCTCTCTCTCTCTCGAGCCCCTCGGTGGGTGCTCCTCTCTCCAACGGTTTACGCGCGTGTACGGACACTGTCCTTTACGCAGACTATACGCAGCAGGTAGAATCAAGTCGAGCTACCAGGGGGAAGGACAACTTAGGCCGCTTCGGTGTGTATATACGACGTTGCTCTTGATCATGATTAATAATCCTGCCTTGCAAAATGTTGGGATTGAAACAGATGAATTGGCCGACAAACGAGAAAGGGAGCAAGATAAATACTTTATGGAATCAGATTTTTTTTCAAGCGATTGTTCGCTCGGCTCGAATGAGAAACACACTCGCGCACGAAGTAACGTATGATATATTGGCCGAGAAGAGAGCGTTTCTTATGTATTAATTTACGACGACGGGACTATTTTTCTTCGTTGCTCGGACGAAAACGTATTCATGACGGAAACGCGAAGCTGGTACGGAGTATGTGAGACTAATTCTTCGGCCTACCTTCCTGCTTCGTCCACGTTATTTTTTACTCATATGCGTTGTGTTGGGTAAGCAGACGCGTAAGATATTCCGCAGGAATGAATAAATCAATTATAGTGATGAATAGTGTCGCACAACCCCCCCCCCCTTGTCTTGTCAAATATTTGAGCAGCTTGTTTTATCTGCATAAACTTTAGCCGTAATCATTTTAGTTTATTTAATATTTGCTACCATTTGTAAGATGGAATATTTAAACGTGCATGTAGTTACAAAGCTGGAACTTGGAAATTGAATAATTAAACAACGAAAGTGTAGCGCTAAAAGCTATAGTAATGTATTTTGAAAATTAATGAAGCAGTTTATGGAAAATGTGCTTTTTATTTTCTGTTTGTTATCCAAGGAACATTGAAAACATTTCACATTGATGATATTGGATTCTACCCAAAAAAATTAAGAATGTCAATAATACGTGTTTGAGAGTCTTTGATGTATTGATTCTGTTTGGTGCGTTAGTTCATTATTTAAGACGCAAAATTAATCAGGAAATGTTTCGTCCGTAATGCCAGATAATCAAACATCATTTATCGACCAAACTTATAATCTTGTTATGATTGATTAGAAAGTTACGAGGAATAATCATTACATGGTGGATCAGATACATGTTCAAATCCAGTTTTCGTGTGCAATACACTTTCTATTAATAAATATTATTAAAGTATTTTTAGCAAAAGAGGAAAACAGCGTTATATTTCTTTCAGCTTAATGCGGTTGTACGGAAAACGTTTGTTTTCTTTATGCCTGTGCCGTGTGATTTAGTTTTCCCGCAAATGACACTAACACACTAAGTAACATTTTGCATAATTTTTTCTTTCTAACGAACAACAAAGTATCCTGCCACGTACTATCCCGTTTACTTTTATGACACCTTTCCGCGCATCTCAATGTTAACATTTATTTTGGTAAAAATGCAACGCTAACATTACATGAAAATGTTTATAAAATGATTAGGGTTTCTTTTTTATTTAAATATCCCTTATTTCAAACATTTTAAACATAAATTTGTAAATTTTTATGCTTGAAATAAAAAATAGTTATGTATTCAACAAATTCGTATCTTTAACTAGAGCAGTTCTGAGTTCGTTGTAATACATTAAATGTTCTCTTTTCGTAGCACTTTAATATTTCTGCCCCTTTTTTATTCATATTTTTTTTCTTTTTATTATGTAAGTGATTTAGTCATGCTTTTAAGTAGTACTCTAAACGAAGGAACTGAAAAATTCATAATTTTTCTTTACATTGCAAAATAAAAAATGAAATTAAATTTAAGTCTCGGTGTTATTGATAATTTAAAATCTACGAATATTCTCTTCAGCACACGTACACATTACGTAAGTACATATTTCTATTAGGTATTGTAAAAATACTGGCATCCCCTTTTAAACTTATATAAAAAGTTGTTTTCGTTTATACGAATTTTTAAACCATAGCCTTATTCCAGTTCTTTCTCTCATATGCTACACAAAAAAAACTGTGGGTGAAATGAAGATGAAATTATTCAACATCAGAAGTAGAAGGTGGGGAAAGAAGGAGGAGGAGGAGACTGGAAGCAAATGCCGTTGCTAAATTTCTCGGCTGTAATTCGCTCTACGCGCGTATAGATATACATGCCCGAGGAGGTGAAAAGTAATGAGGAAGCCCTTTCGTGCTGGCTATTATCTCGTTCGCAAGAAATACGCTCCCAGCTGGATTTTTCGTCGCGAGAGGGCAGTAGGTCGTTCATGGCCCAGCAGTTTTCTCCCTCTCGCCCCGCTTGGCCGCGACTTTGCCCTGCCCGCTGCAGGATTTCCTTTGACAAATTTAACCCGTTTGCCGTCGTGCGCGCCAAATTTTCCGCGTCTCGCTTCCTCTCACTCTCTTCCTCTTTCTCTCTTTCTTCTCGCCCAGCCTCTTTCCCTCACTCGCGCTCTCACTCTCTCTCTCTCTTCTTCGACGTGTGTGCGAGCGAGCGCGACTTTAGCCGCGAATTTCCCTCGCTCTTTAGCTCCCGGGCACTTTGCCGCCAAGTCCTCATCTCCCTTATTAATAGCCGTAACAGCCCCTAGCCCCCGGCTCCGCTCTGTTCTCCGCCTTTTTGCACCCGAGCTCGCCAACTTTCATAAATTCCCCGGCGTTAATTTACACGCGAGACCGAACGCCGACGCTGCCGCGGGTGGAAGGGGGGGGGAGACTATTTTTAATTGCAAATTCGCTGAGGTACCACTCGGACTAGCTCCCGGCCTTTTTCGGGCCGAGACCCGATACGTACTTCACTACAACGCTCGTTTAGACCCCCCCTCCTCCACCCTCGCAGCCCACTTCCATATCCCTCGCTGCACCGCGGAGCCCTCAAATGAGTTTAGCGCGTCATCCATTGCCGCGTGAAATTTATTTTTCACGGTAGGCAGGCTGACACAGGGCTCGCGCTCAGCCGGACCCCCCGGGGCACTTGGTTGCCCACACGAGGCCGCGCCCTGTCACCGACGTTATATGCGTTTCGCAACAGTTTCCGGAATAACTTTAACGCCGAGCAGGCAGCTTGCGTTTGGAAAATCGCTCTCTCATTGTACTGCACTTCTCTTCCCCTCTGCCTTTCTGCCCTTCCAGCGTCCGACTAATTTTCGATGATACATCCGGCGGTGTCGGCCGTAGCTTTTGATTAATGCAAGTCAAACTTTAGTCGGAATAATTCTCGGGGTTGCCTTATTTTCACCAGCGCTTTATGTTATAAGCGTTCAATTTTGCATCTTTTGCCGAATATATCTGCGCGCGGAAAAAAAAACCCGGAAAATTGTTGAAAAATTCATCAGAGAAAAATAAAGCAATTCGTTTGTTTCGAACTTTGCAGCGGGATGCCGTAAGCAAGGAATAACATAGAGTTGTTACTGCTATAGCTGCAGTTTGTTCAGGTTGAGAAATACAAAATCTCGCTTGTAAATACCTTTCCCGCGCAGCGAGCCTATACACCGGATTGTCCTCCAGTCAGCTGCCACGGAGCAATTTCCCTTACGTAAGTTCTCGGAACGCACGTAAAACTGGAAGAAAGAGAAGAAGAAGACGAAGTTCCTAACCACATCTCGGGCGCGCGGATTTCCGCGTTAGGAGCTTTGTTGCGGATGGGAGTAGAGAGAGGCAGCGCTTTATATGTACGCGGGGGGGGGGCGTGGGGGAGGGGGAAGGCTGGGACAAAAATGTTCATCCTAGCGGTGCGCGCGTCTCCCGCACGCTCGCGCATTATTTCCATTTTATTGCTTGAGCGCGCGGGTTATGAGCGACGAAAGGGGGAAGGGGAGAGACACGGTGCAGGGGGCTGGGTGTGCCGTACGCACGTCGAAGCAGTGCCGCGCAAATGGTATCCGGTGGGAAAGGGAGATCGCTGAACAACACCCCGGCCAACGACGGATGCCCCGCTTCTCTCTCTCTCTCTCTCTCTCTCTCTCTCTCTCTCTCTCTCTCTCTCTTTCTGTGCCTCCCTTTGCCCCCTCCTCGCACAGCTTTTTGCGTGGAATTGCGCAGTTCTGGAAGATTTTATCAGGTAGCCCGCATCGCCACTCTACTTATGCCGCGAAGGCATGCCGCGAATTTATGGTAATATTCGGGAGTGAGGAAAATTTCGAATCGCTCTCGATGGCTGTATAATGTAAACTGTTGGCGTTGTAAAGCTAGTTTATGCGTTACGCCGTTTAAAGGCCGGATGCGCAAAGAAATCTATATAGGTATACGTCTGTATCGGGCTTTATTACCGATCACTGCCGTTTATTTCTTCGCAAATGGATTCTGCCTCGTCTTTTACGAGCTCGCGTATTATTTTCCGTTAGTTCTTTTTTCCTCCCTCCTTTTAATTTCGCTTATAGCCGATAACGAGAAGGGCCGCTTCATTCGCGAAGCGAGAAATGATAAGCAAGCTTCGCGGTAATCGCGATTGTAAAGCGGATAATAACGTTAAACGCGATATGGCAATTCATCCGAGTCGATTAAAGTTTTTCTTTCAAAGCGGAACGCCGAGGGGAACACGCTCGAGAGGAGGCTTTTGGAATTTCGCAAGCCCGCGTGCAGTGATTTGCTGCGGATGCTCTCTTGGGAATGTTCTTCGAGCTCTTGCTGCTGCTCGGTGAATTAATTTCAATTTATGCTCTTATCGAGACTCTTAATCCTCCTCTTTTTATTTTGGCCTCTCCTAATGCGTTTCTCAAATTTCACATCGAGCGTTAGACGTAATAAAGCCCCCGGGCGGGGAGAGGTCGAAATTTCGAGCAATTACGCATTAGCGAGCGTTCATATCCGCAAGTATCCCCTGCGCTACTAAACTGTGAAAATCTAGGTGAAATACAAAGTGCAAGCCATCGTTCTTGCTCGGCTCTTTTTGAGCTACTCCGCCACTTCCTCCTCCTCCTCCTCCTCCTCCTCTTTCCCGCTCGCCCACCAGAGCACATTATGTAGGAAGCATCTCCTCCCTCCCTCACCCCCGACCGCTCACTTGCTGTATTATATTCCCACCCGGTTGCAACCCTCTTCTCACTCTCTCTCTCTCTCTCTCTCTCTCTCTCTCTCTCTCTCTCTCTCTCTCTCTCTATCTTACTCTTTCTTTTCCTCTCCCCTCGCCCTCCTCCGTTTTGGCATAGATATTTAAGTAGAAAAGGTGAATATTATTCTCCCCCGGCGTCGTTATCTTTTTTCCTTGCTTTCATTCACGTAACGACTTCTTTGTTTAAGTGGCAGCCTGAGCAAGAAGGATTACAATGACTGTCATCACAAAGGCCTTCTTTTATTACCCAGAACGTGATTTATGCGTAAATTAAAATCTATATCTTGGCTTACTAATTTTTCTTTCTTTTTTCTTTTCGCCTTGACTGTTTTTATTATTATTTTTTTTATACAAAAGCGACTTAATGAAGCGCAAATGATATTTAATTTTCTTGACCTGTACAACAAAAAAGGTAACAAGGCAAACTTTCTATTACACTAGATCCGCCTTCTAGAATTCGAAAACATCGGTATGAAAGTGTTTTAAAGCTTCGTATCAGTTTTGCAAAACACACAGCCTGGGAGATTATTATCAAACTGTAAATTGCGAGGCTTACATATCATAAATATGAGATAAACAGGCCGCGGAGAGGATGAGGAGGGCCGCGCGCAGGTGAGCATAACAAGGACGGGAGGGAGAACAAGGTATAACCGAGGAGGAATCGGCATTGACAGCCCGGCATTTTCATGTAGATGCGAATTTGAATTTCAGCCATGGCCCAGCCCCGACGCATTACCAAAGCCCACTACATACTTGCTATTCGAGCATCTTCCATGCAAATGCATGCATGCTTACGGCATTAGCCAACCGACGCGCGTTAGCAGATCCACGATATTCGAGCTTGGCTGGAGCATTTTTTCTCTCTCTCTCTCTCTTTTTGCCCCCAAGTCTTAGCTTTCGCACAAGCGATATATGCATTTCTTCCTTATATCCCAGGAATTATGTTGAACGTTTTAAGAACAGGTTTTATGGGGGGGGGGGGGGGGATTCCGGGGGGAAGGGGATCGTATTGTGTCTCAGTTCGTGTGCACGCCAGGTTACAAAGCCTCAGCGATGGCGGCAATACTTTGTTCTCGCGCTTATTGGAGCAAACGCGCGTATATGCGCTGGCGGGCCGCGAATACGTGCAGTACGTGGTTCGTAATGTGGCGGCGTGCAGCGAAAGTAGATATATATATATATTCTGCGTACATGTATTTGCCGCAATGCAGATTTGAGTGCATCGACGTACGCGCATAACCACGAGAACGCGCCCGGCTGCCTATATGCATGCACGTAAGATCATGACTTTACCGCAATGTGCTTGGGAAAAGCTCGTCGATCTGTCTGTCGCGACTTACCTACTTCTCGACTTTTCTTTCATCTCTCTCTCTCTCTCTCTCTCTCTCTCTCTCTCTCACTTTACCAACTCGTATCCATTATCCGTAACTTTTTTCTTTTCTGCCGTGCCGTAAAGGCTGCTGTGCTCATCATATTTTCTGCTCCCTTCTTACTTCGCTCTTTTACTTTCTCGACCTTTACTTCAATTCTGCCTCGTGTAAGCAGTGCTAAGGTCGTGCATTTCTATTTCCAATGAATTTTTTAAATGTACAGAGAGTATCGATAAGACGTATTTTGAGATTTTGCCCGGAAATGGATTTTATACGTGTTTCTCGATTTTCAGATTTAACTTTCAAGTTGAAGAATTTTTGAGTTGCAAATAAATGAACCAATTCTGCCCGTGCAATCCTTTATTTTTCGTTGCATTAAGAAATATACGTTGACTCGAGGGTATCAGATGGTCAAACGAAAATAAAAAAAAAATTAAATGACATGAGTGAATCGTTGTAAACTTGCGTCTAGACTTTATAAAATATTATTGTAGTTACTTTAAAAAATAATTGGTTTTTTAGAGTAGAAATTTATCAAATTTTTCATGTAATAAATTATCGTCAGTTTTCTTGATTAATAATCAATTTGCTTTTTTTCTTTTTCAGAAGGAACGGCGGAAACAGGTAATAGCTTTCGGAATGATTATCTGCAGGAATGGCCTACACCTGAGTCTGGCCCACACTTTGATACGACAGTGCCGGGAAACATAACGGGCCTAGTTGACAAAACAGCGCATCTACTCTGCAGAATAAAAAATCTGGGCAATCGAACGGTACGTTAATCATTGCGCTTTCTAGATTTTTCATAGCAGTTTTTAATTTTAGAATAAAAAGAGAAACGCGTGAACATTTTTACGGTTTCTATCAACCACAAGAAATGTGCGAGATAATCGTGAGCGTTAATTAACAAGATCTTAAGCGCTTAAAAGAAAAACAACGATCTTCATGGGGCTGTAAAATCTTAAGACCCTACCCGTTTCCAGAGGCAATTTTAATCTTGGTCAGCATTAGCATGCAAACTTGTTTGAGACAAATTTTCTTGAACAGACTGTAACGTCACTTTGAGTATTACACCCAGTCGTACAATTTCATTTTGCAATGTTTGAATATAACTATGAATGTATTTGTAGGAGAAATATCGATTATTATTACCAATTTCATTAATCAATACGTATAAAGACGTTAACGACTCGCTGGAAAAATAAAACATTCATCAGACCCGTAGAGAATCCCATTTCAATAAAAATAACGATAAAATCACACTGATTTGCATAAAAGAATAACGAGTGAACTGATAGGTTGGAAATTTATGAACGTCCAAAGCGTATTCACCTCGGGAGCTAATCCCAAGAACGTCGTTACATCGCAATCTTTCGCACTTACGAAACCTTACGATCCTTCGTATATATGTACATCTTTTCCGAACGTTTCTCTCCCTTACATTGCCCTCGTGCTCATTTCCATATCGGCCCCGAGAGACTACCATCGTCATCTCTAATGCCGCGAGAATGAAAGTGCATAATGAGCTTCCGATTACCAAGCTTGGCCAAAGGCATCGATTTTACGCTAACCAAAGGCGAATTTAATGAAGCAGACGTTCTGCAGTCCGACCTCGGCTCGAGCTACTAATTTATGCGAAATCGCATGTACGTTTGTGGCTGTGCGCTTGACGAGAAAACCCATGATTAAACGCGAAGTTTTTTTTTATTATTTCGAAAAATGTAAGAAATATATATTTATTTATTCTCTAACGAGAAATAAGTAAATGCTTATTTCTTATATTTTTCAGTACTTCAATAGTTTTAAAAAAAAAACTGAAAAAAATACGAAAATAAAGAGTACAGTATCGACGCGACGTCGCAACAAAGTAATTCGATGGGCAGTAGATCGATGCTAGGCCCTCGTAAACTTGATACAAGCATGAGGCACGTAACTAGAGTAAGAGAGGCTCAGCCAGATAGCAGAAGGAAAGGGAGAGAGAGAGAGAGAGAGAGAGAGAGAGAGAGAGGCAAGGGATAACGGGGGGAGGTGCGGGCGCAAGCGAGCTTGCCGTTAAGTTTTATCGCTCAATCGTATGAGCGACGGGGCGTGAGTTCGATGATAACGCGAGCTTTCAGCGCCGAGCAAATGGAGCTCGAAACTATTTTTTCGCTTTCTCGAAGAAGTCATCTCGCCTTATCCCCCCGGCTGGTAAGTCTCGGAGCTTTATGTCGCCCGATGCCGGCGGAAAAGGTGTAACTTACAACGCTGAAAAAGCCAAGACTTTACCTCTCTTCAACGCCGCCACTCTTCTTTTTCTGTTTCCAGTTTCAAGGGATTCACTATGTAACTGCTGACAGCTACCGGTAATTGATGACGTAACACCGTAATCTGTCGTTTTATTAAGAGAAGAAGCGTGTATATTTTCAAAAGATTTGAGATGTGCCGATGTGGTATTGCAAGCCTCGATATCGTGTGATACTAAAGACTACTTTGCGGTGCTTTATAGATATTGATAACCACTTACAATACAATTTTGTGAGCCAAATGTAAAAGACACGCGTGATAGAGAGCTGGGAAAAAGAGCTGAAAGGGCTACATAAAAACGTTAAAAAAAAAATCAAAAACTGAGAGAACGTCGAGCTCTCAATTTTTCAAAAAAATTCTCCAACTTTACAGATGAAATGTGAAAAAAAAGAAAAAAGCGCGAAAAATATTTGAAAATTTTGCTTTGCTGCAAGCGAAGCGAAAAAAAATTAGCAGGTTGAGAAATTAATTGTGTAGAATATTAATTAACGCAATATCTTGAGAAAAACAAATTTTATATAAAACTTTGGCATGTCACGACATTTTTTTCTAGATTAAAGCAGCTTTGTAATATAATAAAAAGTTGACGTAAAATTTAATGATCAAACATTTTTTTAACACAATTAATCATAAATTCGAAAGCAAATTTATAAACTTGATTAGGATAAATTAATAAATATTCGACAATATTACAAAGACTTTTTTCGTTGACTGTAACTTAATAACGTTTCACAATGTGACTGCATCTTTTGCTGGCAAATTTTACAAGAATTTTACAATATTTCTAAAAAAATTTAATATTTCCTTTTTGAGCACATGTGCAAAAATTTACATTTAAAAATTTCACCTCCAGATTTTCAACGAAATAAATTCAATTTCGACGAAAAAAAAATGTATAAAATAGCTTGATTGCAGAGGTAACGAAATACAGACTTTGAAAAATCCAATGGCATGCGTTTTGACTTCAGGTGTCCTGGGTGAGACATCGTGATATCCATTTGCTGACAGTGGGCCGCTACACGTACACAAGCGACGATCGGTTCGAAGCGCTGCACGCTCCGCACACCGACGAGTGGACATTGAGAATACGATCCCCCCAGCGCAAAGACAGCGGGACCTATGAGTGTCAGATCTCCACTACACCTCCCATCGGCCATTTCGTCAACTTGACCGTCGTCGGTGAGTCCTATTTGCACGCCCTAGGCTGATTCTATACAAAAATTTCGCTCAGCGGGAAACTTATCCCTCTTGGAACTTTATACTCTACGGTAAAACCTTTGAGTCATTCGATATCCTGACAAGCGTATAATTGCTTCTTCTCGAATGTCAAAGAAAAGAAAAATAACTAAGAAGCAACAATAAAATAGTGTAAAGTAGACGGTAAACAGGTTATGTCGGTACCGCAAAAACACACTGTTTTCTTGTTCAGGGACATCCAAAACGTAAAAAAAGAAACAAAATTACAAGATCGAAATTTTTCACCATTGCAAAGCTTTCTCTTTGAGAAGGCAAAAAGAAAAGTAACTTTCCTAAATATACGTTCGACTGACTAAACAAGCTTAGCAATCGCCTAGCGTGCTAATTTCGCCGCAAGCCCCGTACGAAAATTCTTGTGTCTCTCATTAACGGGGATAAGCTTATTATCTTTGAGGATAGGCCGGCCAAAACTTGCTGATAACCTGATTTTCGGCAATTGACAACTTGCCAACTAGTTAAACTCCCAATCTCTTTCTTAGGCTTAGCTGGCTTGTAGTTTGTAGTCACGCGTCTACCACACCCCCCTTAGCCCCCTCACCCTCCTCTCGTGGTCCCCGTGGACAATCAAGAGGGGACCCCGATGCGGGCGACTCCGGGGGTTAGGGGCGGGGGTACACGCGCGCGTGGTCGAGTGCGCAGCTGGTAAACAGATTGTCGTGCCCCCGTGCCAATGACGTGTTTGCGTATGCGAGGGAAAGCCCGTCGTTAGGTGGGCCGACGGGAGTGGAGCCTCCCGTATCCCAGCCAGCCACCTAGCCAGCCTCTCTCGATCGAAGTGCTTCTCTCTAGCCGTCTACGTTGTTGCGCGCCCCTCTGCACGGTCTTCGCGAACTTGCGAAAGCACCTGCGCTCTGATGATCTTCCGCTCTTCGCCGTCATTTTCTGCACACGCGGATTAACTTCTTCTCTGCCGCTCTCGGCTTCTTCGCTTCGTCATTGCGACATCGAGTTGTCAAAGCTTTTTTTTTGCCTGTTTGTTTCGAGAGGATCGTGTTGTAGACAGTTTGTACGTTGCTTTATTAAATATTTTTTTCCAAAGCATTTCGATGAAGTTGTCGTTGGACTTTTTTTTGCTTTTTCTAAATATATAAATTATTATAAACTTTTTCTCGTTATTTTGGATTGAATAATTTCGATGAAAAGACGAAAAAGTGATAAATAATAAATCACGAATTACTTTAGGGTAGTTTGTAGGAAAATACTTCCCCAAGACAATTAATGACTAAGGTCACTCCGACGTTAGTCGCGTGAAAATAGCGTAAATCTTAAGTCGCCATTATCTCGGCTTTTATCTACTAGACGCGGCTTTAAAATTTCACTGAAAAATTTAGCACACTTTTGGCGATTTAATTAAATTTTTTTAAAAATACCACAGCTGTTCTTCGTCGGAGGGCTTGAGCTTGTAAAACGATGCCTTTCGTAATAAAATTGCGCGCTGAAATCAATTTTGGAATCTTTCCTCGTATCCGCGCTTTATGCGATGGAATAAATAAAAACTGTATTAAAATTTTAATTTAGCTTCATTTGCATAAAAAAGTTTTATTTTACGAGATGGTTAAAGCTCCTCTTTTTTAATGCATTTTATTCATACCATTCAAAGGAATGAAATGAAGATATGCTAAAACTGTCGGGTCATTCGTCACAAATGCCTCGTGGGGAGTTACTTCAGCCCGTAGATTCCAAATGAATATTTAGTACCAAGCGGTATCGATACGCTTTATTGGAATGCATTACAAAAATGAAACATAAAATAGAAGAAGAAAAAAAAAGATCGATAAAACGAGAACGTGTAAGAGTAGGCGAATTTTTTGAGCAGCCAAATGCAATTCAGAAGAGATCGGCTAGTAGAGGGTACACGTATTTTTTTTCTCACTCAAGTCACGGCCCCGACCAATTATCGCCCGCCTAATGCAGCTGGGCGCGCAATGAATCTTTCCGTGTTTCTGGACTACACGCCCCCCCCCCAACCCCTCCTTCCGGCTTCCTTTTCCCACTTCGCTCCTTGCCTCTCTTTCATGTTTCTCCCTTTTTAAACTCCATCCGCTTGCGCTTTTTCACCGACCTTCTTTTAACCGTCTGCTTCCGCCTCACAGATGTCTCGGTGTTCTTCTCTTTTTCTATCTCTCTCTTTCTCTCTCTCTCTCTCTCTCTCTCTCTCTCTCTCTCTCTATCTCCAAGTCTTAACTCACTTTTTCGTTTCCTTTTACATTTTCTAGCCTCGGTCCCTTTCCTTATTTCCTTTCTTAGTTGGATTCTCTCTTTTTCTCCCATCTTTTTTTCCGGCTCTCGGCCGCCTGCTGTATTTTAAAGACATTATTATAAGTTCATGAAAGGGAGACATTAATGATGTTCTTACGTAATAATAAAAACAGGATGCAGAAGCAGAATTTTCTATTTTAAAACGTGTTTACAAAAACACCGGGATTTCAGCATAGTAATGTTTAAGAATGCACAAACTCAAAAGAACACTTGTTCGAATGATCTAACATCAATGCTTGTTTTAAACATCTTCCTTGTTTTTAAAATGATAATACGAGTATAAAATTTTTAAAATAAACTATAACATCATCAGTACAATCAAGTTTTAATCTGATATATTAGTCAGGTAATTTAGTATCTTAAAAACGTATAAAAAAAGGAGGACGA
Source organism: Anagyrus pseudococci (assembly GCA_030522585.1). Taxonomy (NCBI): domain Eukaryota; kingdom Metazoa; phylum Arthropoda; class Insecta; order Hymenoptera; family Encyrtidae; genus Anagyrus; species Anagyrus pseudococci. The sequence goes on along the minus strand of JAPYYQ010000762.1, from coordinate 27,640 downwards.
GGTGAGATTGAGAGGTAGGTTAAAGCTCATTTATTAGAACTCCAAGCCTGTTGAAAATCCGTGCCTCAAAATCGAGCTGATTTACCGTGCTTTGCCTGTTAAACTTTAATTCGACGCCCGTCTCCCCGGCGAAGGAAGCCCGTCCTGTCAAAGAGTCATGATAGCGAGGAATATGAGAGTGGCTTGGCTTAAGAGAGAGAAAGAGAAAGAGAACGGGGGTGGGCCGGAAGACGCGCGGACAGGTATTAAAGTTGCGGTGACTCTTAAAGCTCGTCTCGAGAGCCGCGGGACGCGGTAATCGCGACACTCGTAGTCCTTTCGCCGAGGCGAACTTTAGCCGGTACTAGTGCCATGGGACGTTTTCATAAAAGAGCAGAGCCTTGGGCCCCGGTTTTGCTCTCTCTCTCTCTCTCTCTCTCTCTCTCTCTCTCTCTCTCTTCTCCTTCCACCCCTCTCTTTTTATCGGGAATCATTCGAAAAGTTTCGATTCAATTAACCTCCGGCGAGTTGGCTTGTCCCCACGCGGCTTCGTTAGACGAGGCCAAGTTTCTCGCTCTCCCAACCCCACCCACACACGGTGAAATGGGAAAACTTGAGAATTAATTTGACGACGGGGGATGAGAAAGCGTCAGGGGGACGAAGGAGGGATTTTACGAGGGCTTCCGTACAGCGGATGTGCGATGCCGTATCCGTAGCCGCGTGTTTTCACTTCGATCGCGCTTTACGGCAGCCACCCATACCGCTCCCTCTCCTCTTCCCGCCAGTCATCGTACATTGGTGTATGCAATGCGTGCGAGCTCCGGTAAATGGACATCGTATTTGTCGTGGATTGTACTTGTGATGGCTTATTTTATAACGATAGATCTCGACAAAATCCAACGATCTAATCTTTCGGAATCGTGGTTGACCTTAGTAACAACAGAACAATATGATAAACCAAGAGAGAGAGAGAGAGTGCTCGAGTAATTCCGCGATTCATAGAAATAATTGTTCGTCAGAACGCAAAAGGGTAACGTCCAAGCCGCTTTGGCCACATGGAAGCGCCGTTTTTGTGTTCGGTGAAAAACACAGACACAAAAAGAGAGGGTAGAAAAAGCAAATAAATTGGAGAAAAAAATCGGGCAAAAATCCAATTTGTTTTTCCGAGCGTAAACAGGAGCGCGCGTGAATGGGAAATTTTCGTAAAAATGGAAATGTATCACGCGCGCAGCAGGCGTTGTCTGCGCGCGCGCGCACCGTTGATGCACGAAATTTCTGGAAATTCTTTTCGAGCAGCGCGCCATCCTTGTCGATACGTAAAATAAATTGGCGGCAAGTGTAAACGAACCCGATCCTTCGAACTTTGATAATACGATGCTCATGCAAAATTGTAGGAGCAGCAAGCTCTACAGAAGTCGGATAAATTGATCCGAACTCTATCGCTAGTCGCAGTGAGAGCGGCCTGACAGTTGCTCTCTCGCGATCTTGCGATGTACCGACATGCTACTCTCTGACGTTGCTTCAGGCTGCGGTTGTTCCTCTCTTTTCTCCTTCCTCTCTACTTCTTTACAACTTTATTATCTTTTTATAAGTATCAGAACTACACCGATACTGACTACTCGCTGTCATAGTTATCTGCTAACTTTTAATCTGTTTCTTCTTACGCAAAAGCTTTCATTTTTTTTTAACAAAACGTTTTTTGTATCGCAGTTTGATTAACTTTTTATCTAAAGTTTTAGATACGCATGATAATAAAACAAATCTATTCTCCTGTATAATATTTGTTTAAAAGCATTTGATGAAAATAGTATATGTTACATTCTGGTGAACTGCTCGTGTATATGTAGAATTAATATTGGGTATGCGTCGTACATTCCACTTTTTTAAATAAGCTTCGCAAAGGTGGAAAACATGGAATGATAAAATATTAACACTAAGAGCGCAACCTGTATTCAGATAAAATCCTTCGCAAATGTAAAGTCTTCAACCCTACGAGAAACGAACGAAATTTTTAATTTTTGTACTAATTACTTAATTGAATTACATGGGTAACGTGAACCATCAGTTGTTTGTTCCAATTTATTATCATTTGTTTTTGTGTCACGTCTTAACGACGATACCCGATAATGAACATGACTCAGGAGTTTACGCTTTTCATTTTGTAGTAATGTACTTTTTTTGCGCATGTCTCTATATTATTAAGCGCACTTTGCGAATTATACGGGATTAAGATCCTTTGCAAACAAAAACACTGGGCAAAATTAAACTTTGCCTACGCTATTTAGAAAACGAAATCAAGTTTTCAAAGAGTTAATTAAATGATACCTAATTAAATAGAAATCTTAGGATAAAGGCAGCAAGTCATTACCATAAATAAATCGAAGATTTATTTATGGTATGGTATGGTAATTTGAAGGAAAAATCAACTTACTTAAGATTCAATCTGTAGTCTATATTGCGTGCAAATTATGCAATTTCTCGCACAGTTGTGTTTTCAAAAAGTTCCCTTAATCAAGAGGATAAAGCCTACAAAGACACCACTTATCGACGAAATTTTCTTTGATATTCCCAGTCAAGCTTTTTCTAACTCCATTGTCATATTATCAATATTCTTTGCTTACAATATTCTCAATTCATTAATTTACTTGCCTTGAAAGCTTTGCTTTCCAGCTCTTATACAATATTGAGATAGACCGACTTTAGTGGTTCAGCTTACAATTTGAATTTCCCATTTAGACTTGATTCTTCAGAAGAGACTTCCCTCCGATTCTTCTAACAAATGATAATCCAAGCTTATAAGAGTTGATCAAACAACTCTTTTTATAGCTCATTAGTAATAGTTTTATTCTTGCTTGGTATATTTTTATTCTGTTATTATTCTATCAAAAGAACAAAATCATAATGGAAAATATTGAACCAACAGAAGTGGCTATCAGTCCTCTCGAACTTGAAAATAAAAACCCTTTTACTTTTTTGTCATCGAAAAAGATAACGTACGAAATACACATTTTGTCGATGAATTTCATATGATATTCCGAATGCACCGGGCATCAAGTATAGGAAAAAAAAGGTCGTACGATAAATCAAGCAATTGGGCATAAAAAAAAATCAGTTGTGCCTGACCTACATTTTTTTCGGAACATTATTTTTTGTCTTTATTTCTCCAGTGAGATTCCGTTGCTGCCGCTACGGCTGTCCATCCAACGGGACGATTAGCCGTGAGAACAGACAGATCTATGAAAACACGTCATACTCGTGAAATCCCGTGGGAAATAACGCATTATTTCTGTGGACGCGCTAGAACAGTGAGCTATATGTTTGTATATACAGGTATAGTAGCGATAAAGTTGCGTGATTGTTTAATAGATTTCTCATCTTCTTTTACTCTCTTTCTGTCTCTTTTTTTCACTCTCCGTTTTTCTTTTTTTTTCTCTTACTCCTTCGTCCGCTCTATTTTACCTACTCCGCCACCGTTTTTCCTCTCAACGTGAGTTCATCCGTGAAAATTTCCGCAAGAAACGTCTCGTCTGTCTTGATCTTATTACAGATTTGATTGCTTTTGAATAAGATTGAGCGTTTTCCAAAAAAGGATATTTCCTGCGGATATTTTTATCTTTCACTGTTTAATAATCCAATATCTTTTAATTAACTGATCTTTTTATTTGCTTGAATAATACATTTCTCCCGGTATTTTTTAAATGATATTTTCGGAAATTCATTGCTTTTTTTACCTTTATCTGGCGTAAAAGCGACATTGAGGATATCGCCCATTACTCCATCGTCAACTTCATTTCAAGACACTTCATTTTACTTTTACAGCGCGCATTGCCTCTGTTACTTAAACAACGCAATTTGTAAGTTTGTATTTTCTCGGCTGGCACATAAAGCTGCATTTACAACGTGCATAAAAGGTCGAGAACTTGCCTCTTATCATAAAAACAGGGGCATTAAAAAACCAGGGAACGATCGAATTCGAGCGGCACACGGGACTCATAACTCTAGCCTCAAAAACGACTATTCATAAAAGATATCGAGCTCTCGTCACTTCAGTTCGTGTCACCTTACGTTATCACTCGTTTTCCTTGCTTTGCAATCATAAAGCGCTGGACAAATCGCCCGCCAAAGTCGAGTGAATTATGCAGATTGCGCCGGCTGCTCGCGCGCATCCTCGAGTTAACGACCAAACCGCACACGCTGCGGTTGATTAATTAAATGAAATTAATTACGAGCCATCGTCAACCATTCTATCTCCCCCTACCCCTTTTACCTTTCCCTCTCCCGAACTGCGCGAGTCTAATTATGTCTAAATCTAATTTGTTCCAACGATAAATGCGCGTGTGCGTGCGGGTAGAAAGTTAAACTGTTGCGGACGCCGAATTTGTTCAACCATCAGTCTAACTTGTTTCTGTTTTATAATTTCTATTTTTTTTAAGGTTAATTGTAATTTAGCCAAAGGTTACATTTTATTATAAAAAATAGTGAGCATTTTTTCGTAAATATTTTTTTATATACCTGACCATATTTTTAATCAAAATTTCGCTTCATTTTCTATTTTTGCTTTTGATATTGTTGACGTTGATGAAAAAATTGAATATCCCTTATATAGTTACAAAAAGGGGAAACGATTACGTCAACGATTTTGAAAACAAAATTTTTTTCGAATAAAAGCTTTAAATTGAAGAGTATTAAAAAATTATATATCGAAAGGTACTGTGGTGACTTTAATTAAAACTTATTCTCAGCATACGGGCCATTTTTTTACGCATGATTTCACATTCACATTCTTTATTAAATAATAAATCAACGAAATCGTTCCGGTTGCCAATTAAAAATTATCCATAAAATATCGTTAAATCATCCGTTAAAAAGACTTCAGGAAGGAAGAGTGGGAGCGGTAGTAGAGAAACTCGCGCTCGTGAGCTTATTCCTCTCGTCTCTCGTTTTGCTACTTTGCAATTTCCCATTTTAATGAAAAGGTCATTATTCCGCGGTGGAAAATCGACTGGTACGCCAGAGGACCAACCGCTCAGAAGCAGTAGCAGCCGCGAACGAGAGGGGGATTTCACGTACGATATAAACTTTCGTTAGCTCAATATGCTACTACCTTTTCCCACCCTTTCCCCCTTTTCCCTCTCGGTACTCCGAATGATTTCCAATTTTGGCAGTGGGCCAGCGCGCCCTTTCCACTCAGTTTAACTGAAATAAAGGATTTCATATTGAGAATTTGCCGAAAGTAATGCGGCCGCGCCCGCGTAGCTAGCCGAGGCGGCCGCGAGAGAGAAAGAGAGCTGAAAGCTAGCAAAATCCGTGGCGTGGAAAGACGCGCGAAGGTTTTATGACGGGCCATAAAAACAGCAGGCGCGTGCAGCCACTCTCTTTCTCTCTTGCCCTCTCTTCGCCCAAGTGCGGCATCCGTTCCTTATGCCATTTCCTTGCCCCCGAGATTTTGAGTGAGTTTCCGCTGAAATGCACAGCGATGTTTATAGCCGAGATTCAATAAACTTGATGCCCAGTTGCCCGTGGAAATTGAAACTCTGAGCTCTTAAATTTGCTTTAAATTTAGAATAGATTAGAAATAAAGCAATTGTTTACTGTAATTTCATCAAAATTTCATTTTACAATTCTTACATTTGTAATCTAGTCTTTCGCTTGAGTACGAGATTCGCGAAGACTACCTGCGTCATTGATTGCAGATAAGTCGATGGCAGCTGTTGTGTGAGAGAGGACACTCGGATCAATGAATGGTCATAAAAGTAAACATCTTGCAATTCAATTTAAATTGGAGTTCCGCGTATCGAAAAGATTATACGATTCTATTTCAAATTCAATTAAGAGAGACCTATAATATAAATCTGTAGCTATTAAATTTATATAAATATTTTTCTTTGCTATTGATGTGATTAATTAAAAATGTTCATGTGCTTAAAAGATAATATGAAAATTTATTTCTACCTCAATACGCAATCTCAGTTTTTTCACTTCTAGTCTTAGATACTCGGAAAACATCTTACAAATTTTAAAATCATTATTTCTCCGAATATAACTTCTGAAAGGTCAGAAAACGCGTTCTTTGAATTTTTCTCAAACTGTTCCGTTCAACCGGCATCCAATCCGACCACAAAACAATCGGCAAAGTCTCTCGACTTTTTCTCATACTTTTATCGGGCAGCGCACTTGGCTCCTCCAATCTCAAACCCGGAAGTATCGCTCAAGTAGATACAGACCGGATCCGCAAGACAGTAGCATTCTTTAACTCTAGAGAAACGTACGAAGTAGTTTTCGATTTGCTCTCTTCAAGTAGGCCAGTAACCGTGCCAATCTCTGGTTAACGGTAAGAGCTGACTTTTTTTCAGCTCCAGAGACTGAATCACCTCGGCTGCTTCCATCGTTTGCACTATTGCTTCGACGGTTAATTATACGGCTGGTGGGTTTCATCCCCAGCTACATCTTACGAAGAGGATGGAATTATTCACGAAAAGGATTTTTTAATTCCCGAGATAAAGAAACAACTAAAGAAAAGAGATCTACGCCAACGGTATTGGTATTGCAAAAGTTAAAATGGTTGCCGTCCTCTCCTCCCTGCCCCGACGTCTACGCGAATGTAAATATTTCAACCAGTACCATGCTCTCTAGGAACAAGTTTCCCGAAAGAGCCGTGCATTTGTAATGGCCACCCTAGCCCCCCCCCCTAGTACTCGTTTCTGCGTTAACGGCTCTTGCCGCGACAGTTTTCATCGAACTGCATGCACCCTATTCCCATTTTTCGAGCTGACGCTCCTCCATCGAGTTCGGCGAAAGTATTTTTGAAGAAAAGCTCAAGCGACCGAGTGGTTTTGAAATTTCTCCCGATGATGCTGGTACTTGGAATTTTATGATCAACGGAAGAGCAAAGTTTGGCAAATTTACTCTTGATAAATAAAAATGTCGCGAGGAGCGATTAAATAAAGTTTCCTCATACATATGAATAAGTGGCGCACGTGTTTTGTGCTCGTAATGTTTCGAACGCGCGCAATACGAATAAATATGAATAGGAAGTACGTGTTTTCATTTTTTCGTTGAGAACTAACTTTTGAAAAAAAAAGTTTCAGATTTTCCTCGGTTTGTTTATTTCACGTACGTTTCGTCTATCGGATTTTACGCGCTGCTAAGTTTGTTAAATTGTTAAAGATTAGTCAACTGAAACAAGCGGTACTGCACCACGTGGACACAAATTTCAGTATTGACGTTATTCAAAGTCTTCCTTGCTTCACAAAATGTTGTTTCAATTAAAATTTTGAAAAATTTAAAATCTTGACAAATTTATACAAGCGCAATCATTCAAGCTCGCTCGCAAGGACATGTAAATAACAGAGAAAAAGCTTTTGCAGTTTTCGTTCGCCCCGTGCCGAGCATTATTTTTCCAGGGACAAATTTCCGCGAAGCACTTGTTAATAATAAAGTTGCCGATTCGATGCACGCGATTTACATCGTCGAGCCGCAATGTTTACGACGGGCGCTCTCGCAAGCTCTCTCGGGCCAATCGGCTTTTATCGAATGCGAACACCAGTCGCCTGAGCGAAACGCGCGCCCAGTCGCCTTTAGTTTGCAGCTCGTTGGTTATGCCGTTAAACTTTCAGCCGAACGTGGTGATGCCAGTTTTCAAAAGCAAAGTGGTCTGCCGGTATAATCAATGACTGTGACCGCAAGCTGCAATCATTCTGCTCAATCGGGCACGACGCGAATAGTCGGTTAAAGAAATTTTAATAAACAATTTTTAATAATTTTTTGGGAATTGATGGATTGCGCGTAAGAATAGTGAAATGTTTGTGGAGTCATTCAAATGACCCGCCACAATATTTACCGCCGACGGAGACAAGATAATAATACAATCAGTTAATTCAAAAGTGAATCTTGTCATTGTATTTAATGACGCTCAAATCATCTCATCGCTTACAATGAATGACGCATAGACCTTATAACAATTTTGATCCGGAAAAGTGATTCAGTGCAAGGTTGACGTGGCTCGGTAGAAAAGGCTCGAGCGCGTCGCGAAGAAATTTTAGTATCAGTCCCAACCGCGCTGGCATAGTAGATAATCAAACACAGAGTGCGTTACACATTTCGGTGTCAGGCTGATTAAAAAATTCAAATTTTACATTGTCTTGTGTACGTAAGATTTTTTTAAATTTCATTCAAACGAAAACTTATTTAAAACGTCAACGTTACAAATTGGTGTTAATTTAAGGTTTTAGTGTTTTTTATAAATTGTAAAAGTTTCTGTCGATTTCTTGATTTATATGTTTATACATGACCGTATACATCGCTTTAATCTACAACGATACATTGAGTAAAGTAGAAAGATAATTGTAATCCTAATAATTTAACAAAGAATTATGAATACAAAGTTTAAAAATCGGTATATGAGTACATAAATTTTGGTTGTCTAACAATTTTTTTATTCAATCTAGCGTCAATGACGATAGTTGAAATATTCATTGGATTGTAAAACAAGCCTATCATTTTATTGCCAGCTATTAACGCGTCAGAAGTAAATGTTTTGATTAAAGTACAAATTCATAGTATTATGACATCTGTGCATTATTACCTACAAATTATAAACGAGCAAGTATTGTTAATTTAAATATTTTCGTAATGGTCAGTAAACATAAACATCTAAAGTATAATTTTTTTAATTAACTTTTTAATATTAAGAAAAATATTTGAATGTAAAACAGTGTACATAATTTTAAAAACTTGAATGGTTGCAGAAAAATGAAATTTCCAGCAATTTCTTTCATTTTCTTGTTATTAATATTGCCTCTGTAAGTATTTTCGACTGATATTAACAAAACTCTAACGTTTGAAAAATAATAAAATTTTAATTATTAAACCTTTTTCTCGGAAGTGCACTCTGCGGTAGGTGTAATCATTGTGGCAACAAATGCGCAAGATGTGAATACGGGCATATTTATTCAAAAACCTGCGGGTTTGACGTATGCTACAAGGTAAAACATATTTTTAATAAACATTATGGAGCTTTTGAAAGATGCAATGCATTGTGGAGATTCAAAATATTTTCACTTCTTCTGAATGGCAAACGTAAATAGGGATGCGTTTTTGGATAAAATTAATCTTCTTTTTTTAATTTTGTACGTTGAATGCCAAAAAAAATGCATTTCGTCTAAAAGACAGTTTTATGAATCTCTCAAATCCCACGATTTTTCATGTTTAAAAAAAAAGTAGATAATGTTTCAACAAAATTAATGTCTGTAAAAATTGCAGGGTCCAGGTGAAATTTGCGGATACATTGATATACATGACCGATTATGCGCTGAAGGCTTATACTGCCAAAACGGAAAATGTCAGGGGTGTACTTTATCACCTTTCAAATGTCACATGGAATTGCTGCCTTCTGTAAAAAGATCAAACATCAGTTGATTTACAGCTAAATAAATTTCTTGTATATTTTTGTACGCGTTTAATTGCTGCTATACTTTCCTTCAATCCTGAAAATTATCAGATATTTCATTATTTAAAATATAATGATAACGAAAAATGGCACTAGAATAATTTGACGTTTTTTTTAAATGTCACACGATGCTGTAAAATAATACATTACGTAAAAATTACTATTTTAAATCCAAATTAACTAATAATAGTTATTCATTTTAAAAAAAATTTAATAAATTGATCCATCAAATTTTCTGGCGCATATCAATCACGAGAATATCTTCGAACTAGTACCCGATACGCTCGAAAAAATACTAAAAATCATATTTATATCTATTTATGATGCCAATAAAAGAAATAGAGAAAGAGAGAATAAGCGGTGGATAGATCGAGTATAGCCTAAAAAGTAATATAAGATATATCAATTATTCCCGAGTACATGATTAACCCCGAATTTGCCGCTTGACCCACATACTTTTTTAGTTCTTCATCACCTCGGCTTTAAAAGCGGAAGCTTCCACTCGGAGCTCCAGCATTCGTGAAAAGTAATTGAGTTCACCGCGGTGCTATTCAGTTGCTAGTGGCCAGCACAGCAACGCCTTTAATGCTGTTCTGAACGCAATAATGATTTAGCCCGCGCGCCGGAAGTTAAAAGTAATCATTGACTTCTTGTCCGTGTCGGACAGCGAGCTTTATTGTGACAAGAGCCTCATCCCACTGTTGCTTGCAAGTACGATTTATGGCTCTGGAAATTAACGAGGCCCACTCTGCTGTTCTCTTGTTTGTTACGTTCGCGCAGTGCTCTTTTCGTTTCGTCTACATACGATGTTTTAAAGCCTAAAGAAGTTAGAGAACTAACTAGTAAAACATTTCAGCAACAACTTACACCTATGTATTCGCCTTGAAGATCGTAAAAGTACAGATTCTATTGTTAATTTAATGCGAGAGCTTATAAAAACTAAATACCCAACAATTTGGAAAAGTTAAATTTCCCACATATCTCTGTAAAGCAATATTTACCATAATGATTTCCTTCCGAGAATCTCGTCAACGAGCGCGATTGAATAAGGTCTTATCGGAGCTCGCGACTTTGCAGCAAGTACATCTCGTGTATACATACAGGTGAGAACTATAGTCGGCGCAGAGCCTAAAATCACTTTTCCCCAATGAAACTCCGTGTCGGAATTGCGCGCAATTCGAAATAGACCATTGTTTTCGCAGCTCTAAGTAATATAACGCGCCGCGGGAACGTGCGCTCCCAAGTCTCGAGCTTCATTTGCATTTGCCAGGACGCGTATTCATAAGCAGAGCGAGCGAAATTGGGGGAGGGAGGGACACGCGTTGCGGCTTCGAAGTCGCGCTACCGACTCGAGCGTGGCCCGAATCGATTGGGGCCTCGAAAAGAGGCGTCCTCCCTTCCTCCCTCCTTCTCCCCAATCTCTTCCCCCTCACCCTTCCGTTGGTGCACCAGGCGGATGATAATTATTGCCGCGGGCCTGGGAGGAATGCGTTGAATATGGCCTACAGCCGCTCTCGGGTCCAGGAACTTTAATAGGATGTGCTCGTACCCGCTTGTCGTGCTAGCCTCCTGACAGCTGACGAGCCAGCATAATTGAGGGCTTTAATTTCCATTGCGGATGTTATTTTCAGCCTGGTATGATATGATTTTGTTTTCCGTGGCTCTGGTCGCTTTCTCTCTCTCTCTGGTAACTGTGCGGCCTGTTTATTATGAATTTAAACCGGTTCATGCCGTTGATACTTGATTTGAATTGAATGGACCGTTCGGTAAACCGATGGAATTGCAGCTTTTTTGTTATTAAACGTCGAGCCTTAAAATAATAAATCAACGGGATTTATAAAACGTTATGTAATTACGAAAAGCAAATGGTTACGCGGTGGAACATTTCTGCGTATAAATTACATTGAAATAAAAAAGATGACCTACATAACATTATATGACGTAATCTGGGGGCCGAAAACATTTTCAAGTGCGCATACGTTTGTGCGTACTGCGAAAAGTTCAAAGTATTTTTCAAAGTTGGCATTTTCGTGATTTCGCAGCAGTTTGAAGCAGCTTTCGCGATTATCTTTTTCCTCTTCGGATAAAAAAAGCTCCAAAATTACCATACAACGAATTTTAGTAATGCAGCCGCTACAGAATATACGTTTATTCGAAATTTCGAATAATATGAACTCACCCCACAACCGGTTAACACAGGCACAATATCAATGAAATCTCAAATGGTACAGAGCGGTCGAGCTTCTCGGGCAGTGAGGAGTTAATACGATTAAGGTATGGAGTCTAGGCGCGCATTGGTTACTGTGCCAGAGGAACAAAGAAGCCAGCCCATCGAGCTGGTCATCAGCAGGCGTGATAATGTACGCAGAAGCCACACGCATATATGCGTCTTCTAAGTACGGCCCTATTCAGGTAGCCTGCTAAGTGGGACTATTAGGACGTGCGCGCACAACACACGCACCTCCCCCTGGAGAATAATGCGTCTCGGCGGTCGGCGCCAACTATTCCGATCGAGATAGGCGTTGGATCGATTGGGTAGGCCGAGCAGCTCGCCTTGCGCCGGCGTGCGAAGGCATGCATCGTAAGGGGCTGCGGGTTGGCTAGCTGGTCAAGCCCAGGCTTATGCTATATCGCGCCGTCTGATCGCGATTCCACGCCGATTCGGTCTGAGTCGCGACGAGACAATGATGCTTCATTTGTTCTCTTGCCTGTATGTCAGGGAGTTTGCTTACGACGAACAATAGACGAGAGGTGATAATTGCTCCGCTAGCGTTTAATACTACAAAATTGCGCTTGTGTAGATTGTTCTTTTATATAGGAGGCTAACTTTTCTACTGGATTTCGCGAAAGTCCACTGCGAGAAGATTAAAAGTAAATCGGATATATTTTTAAAGTGGGGGAGGGGGGGGGAAACAGTTCTATCATACTCGACACTTTTGATGGAATTGAGCAAGTCTAGGGGCACGCGCGGATTATTAAAGTTGAGATTTGGGTTATATTTAACTTTTGGTAACAAGAAATTCTCAACTATACGCAGCGCTAGATGCGAACTTTAAAGATGTATGGCGCCAACACGTACACAACAGCTGGATAAACTTCTATGAATTCCATTTGCCAACTGGTATACATTTGAGTATACAACGCCTACTGTGAAAGCATTGTTGCTATTGTAAATGATTTTATAAAAAATTTAATGAAATAAAGCAACGCTTCTGGACTGAAATAAGTTAAATGAAATTAAATGTTTCACTTGAAATCGTTCATAGCTTTTATGAGTGTTCCTATGGAATCATATAATAAAGAAAAATCGGGCAGGTTTATATTACATTGTGTCAAATACGTGTGCGATCTGAAAAAAATGTACACCATCCAAGGACATCGTCAAATATTGCATGAATGAACGACTTTTAAACCGACGCAAGCATCGAGGCAGCAGTGCTCAAATGATTGCACATAATGTATTTAAACACTTTGAAATACAAATTTTCATTTAATCCTTTGCAAAAATAAAGTTTGAATAAAAAAAAATTCCGAAGACGAATGTATAGAAGATTAAAAGCAAACCAAATCTTTTAAAAATCTTCATTTGCGCAATAACTTTTTTCTGCAACCGTATCGTCCAATAAAAGTAATCAAGAGCAATAATTTAAAAGTTCAAAGACTAGCAGTGTAGTTTCAACTCTTAGCTATTTGCATGTTAATAGTCAGTAAACCTCCGAAACACAATGCAAACTCCTCTTACGGATATAGTAGGGATTTTTTTTCTTAAATTACTCCCAGCGATAGCCAATTTCTAACAACAAACTTTCCAATTACTTTTAGCTCTCGGAAATTGAGATGAAAGAGACTAAAAGGGCCGACGATAGGAATCGTCATAAAAAGCGAGCTGGAAAAACAATATTTCTCCGCATTTTCACACTCGACTCCATAAATCCCCATTAAATCCGACAGGACCTTAAATCACGCTCTCGCTCAAAAGCCAAAGTCCCGCGTAAAGCGGGAGAGAAACCGCAGCTACTCCGAAAGACCGCGGCTCATCCCTATCCCTCCTCCCCCCCTCTCAGCTCTTCCATTTTTTTTATCGGAACCCAGTCGCGCAGCGAAGGTGAAAAAAGGCCGCCGCTCTGAGAAGGCTCGAATTACACGTACGCGAAAAAAATCCAATAAATCGAAGCGCCGTGTATTATCTGCCGGCTCGGGCTTCTGATCAAACGCGGAGAAGATACCGCACGTTGCCGCCGTTGTAGGCGTACGTGGAGTAGGAAGAAGCGAACGCGCGGAAGAAAACGAGGCCCTCCTGGCGGTTCGTGCGACGAGCGCAGGATGAAAGGACTGGGGGGGGGGAGGGAGGGGAGGAGGGATATCAAGCGGCTCCGGACCCGGAAAATCAAAGAGCTCTCCGGCACTTTGACGATCGCGATTACGCCGCTGGCCAGCATCGGAGGCTAGATCGAATGGGCGCGCGTGTAACCCGAGCTCTATGCGGAGACGCGAGAGCCGCTCCCCCGTGTCCCGTGCTACTTTCGATAAATTCCTCCCTCCCGGCCGGACGTGACGAGCCGATAGGCCCAGAGCACACGTGCCCACACGGCGTCCGCCGCATTTGTTCGCCAGCTTCGTTCGTTCTACGTGGCCGATCGATCACCAGGCTAGCTCTCTCTTTCTCTTTCTCTCTCTCCACCTCAGCCGACACCACTTTTGCCCGAGTCATTTTTTTTAGCCGCTCAGATTGACGAGCTCTGCACTATACACTCACGCACACACTCCTTTCGTACGGCTACGCTGAGTATTGTTATTACCTACGATGCTACGTCTATTTTTATCAAGGGATATTGGCATTGATTTATTTATTAAGCCTGATTGATGAAGATATAGGAAAGAAGAACGATGTTAGGATCTTGGGAATAACTTAGCTTTTTTTCTATGGCAGCACTGAAGTGATATGGAACATCATGTGATTAGTTGATCAACGTTGAAATTTTTAAATTAGTAGCTAATGAGATATGTGCGATTGAATGTGAAAATTTTTTATAGCGAATACATTTTTAATGAAAACAAAAGCGAGGATCATTCATATGAAAAAATTCGGATATATGCTACGCTTGATAAAAATATGAAAAAGTTAAAAAATATTAAAATAATTTAGAAAAGAATTTAATATTAAATTTTCGCAGGTCAGCTTTAATATTCAATATTAGCATCGTTGTATGAGATTTTTTCACCATCAATTTCTCTGGGGATGTAATTATGCTTTATTATTGCTCTACTGTATGATGGTCTTATTAAGTTTTATAATAATGTGTGAGGCAACTAAGATTTTTATGAAAAAGCAACTTGTGAAAACATTAATAAAAATCACATTAGATAATTATAAATGCTCTAATAGTTTTGTTATGATAATAACAGGCAAACATTTCATCTTTGTTTTCAGTCCAGCCTCATTTTCATCAAAAACACCCTTTTAATTTCCTACCTCTTCTTCAGTTATTATTCGTAATCAATGAACTTACGATAACATCCGCTTATCTCAAGATACATCAATATTAGCAAAACCGTCGAGAAACGGTCTTGCAACAATGTTCGAGACAATACTGGCCAACTGAAAACACAACTTCATGTTTACACGCGCAGCCTTTACATTATACGCGCCCTATTCTCGTGCAAAAATCACAACGTTCGATGGAAGCTACATCAAGAACGGTAATGAGAAGGAATATTTTCGAGTTAGCGGGCAAAAGAGAGCTTCACATTGTCGAGTTAAAAACGAATAAAACAGCTAGAGGGATTGCGGCCGGTCTGTGGGTAGCTAGAAAGTCCAGCAAGATAGAGGCAAAACAATCCTACGCGACCAATGCGTTGCTCCCGGGGAATCCCCTGGAGAAGAAGAAACCTCGCATGGGGGCTCTTGGATGCGGAGAAGTTTGAGCGAGCGGAAGAGAAAAACGGATATTGAATGTTGATTCGAAGCGACCAAATCATGCGTGGATGTGAAAGAGGTATTTGTTCGGATGCCGCGAGAAAATTTCGAATTATAGTGCAGAAATCCCAGCGGCTCGTCTAAGCCTGACTTGTTACAAATGCGTATCCGAGTCGACTTGAAGACCTTTGAAGGTTTTACTTAGATAATGTAGGTGTTGTTCATATTTAGTTACTATAAAAGGTACTTTGAAAACTGTACTTTCTTCTAGCGTTGTCATATTGTAAGACTATTTAAAAATTCCAATGTTTGGTTTAAGAGATAAAAAAATGACAAAAAGAAATGAACAAATAGTGAAAAACGAAAAAAACGTCTGAGGAATAAAGTGAATGCCGCGAGTGAGAAATGAGAATGACGGTGTAAAGCAGAGTAGACAAGGCTATTCGTAGTTGCCGGACACGCACGAAAGCGTCGGGAGTAAAAAAGAAACGGCGAGAATCACATTCGCAGGAACGGCGCCATTAGAAGAGACGGAAATTTCTGATATTAATGCCGACAGAATTCGTAGGGTCGAAATAGCGAGTATCGAAAAACGCCGTCGGTCCCGGAACGGCGTCAACGCGACCCGACTTCTATTAAAAGTCAAACGCGAAGTTGCTTGCTTTTTTCCGGAAGCCCCGAGGCATGGCAGTCTTGTTGTGCTGGCTCTTGGCTCTCAAGGGAAGAACAATAATGAGCGCGTTCCTTTTGAGCTTGAAAGCCCCCCGAGCTTTTCAGTTTCCATCCGGATCAATTGTAATTCCGAGCGGCAATGTTTTGCGAGAAGCCAAGGGATTCTGGTTAGGAAGTGTTGATTAGCAGCCGAAAATACGTCGATATTTTTAGACTTGAGAAAGAGGCAAGAATTCACGGTATCAAAGGTTTAAAAACTCGTGGTTATTTTTATAAACATGGCTATATTTTCATAAATACTGATTTAGTCTATTTTCTTTATAACTATTATTTAAAAATGAATTTTGAAATTTGGAAATATCTTCAAATTTTAAGAGTAGAATGTAATTTTATTACTACACTTATGATCGCAAATCAAACATACAATAAGGGGCAGCAGTTCATTTAGACTTCTTCAAATTTACAATTTACAAAGGTAGATAAAACAGAACGAAAATAAAGACTAAACAGGGCTTTAACCGTGCCAACCAGCAATCAACTTTAATTTCCAACTCCAAATTAAAATCCAGGTCTGAACTCGAGAGCTCCACTGAATACGGAATTTCTGTCTTGGGAAATTCTTCTAATGTCCATTAAGTCTGATATTCGTCTCGTCTTAACGTCAGCTGGGTATTCCTTTTTTTCATCTGTTTCACTGACGTGTTACAGATATAAATAGCCAAGAGTAAGATTAATCCTAGCTGATAAATGAAAATTAGAAATTATACATTTTTTTAATTTATCAATAACACACTGCTAGAAAAGCAAGAAAATTGTATAAATTATGCACGAAATAAAAGATTCCGATTTACAGTGTTATAAATTATACTTAAGAAATAAACGATACTAATATTGAACTGGCAATAGTAGTTTTAATTTGATATATTTGACGTTTTGAATGAATTAAATTAGCTCCATCGAAAAACACACAAGAAGTAAAAGTAAGCAATCAATACTAATAAAACTGGAATTGAACTTCGTGACTAGAAAACGCCAAAACTTATCTTGGGAGTTTTAATTGCGAAAAAAAAGTTAGCCGGAGTAATTTCAACGACAAATCATGCCTGATAAATTATGACTCGACTCTCGTGCTTTTGTAAACCTCTTTTAGTTTTAATCTTAAAAAAACAAAACAGACGTCCAGAGACAACATGACAAAAAAATAAGCCAAGACAAATAGAAGAGAAAGAGGAAAGCGAGTCAGCGTGGAAAGCTATTGGTCCGCTTATACGTTCGCTTCGGTTTCGACAAAATTCAAGCGAGAGCGCGGCGGCTGCGGTTTCTCCCTTGGTCTGGGCGCATACGTCTACGCCCGCGGCCCAGTTATAGAGGGTGAATTCTTCCCGCCGTTCTAGCGCTCCTTTTTTTCCCCTGAGCCGCCTATACTTTGGCCTCGGGTCCAGTCGGGCGACCCTGTGTATACGCGTACACGTCGAGGCGCGCGGCAACAGGAAGGAAGGGAGACGGAGTACACCGGAATTGTACACAGCGAGGTAGACACGAAAAACTAAGGAGGAAAAATAGTCGCCGCGAGATGGAAAGTCCGGGGAAATATATCACCGCTAGGTATCACGTGGTCGACGAAAAAAAAGCAGTTTGTGGATTAGTCTGAGAATAGATGAAACAAGTACAGACACTGACGGAATTGAAAGAAATGTGTAGGACTAGGTGATTGCTTTCTTCGACGAGAGACAGGGGCAATGTAAAACTGGGTGTGGAGGACTAAAATACAGCCGTAATTGCGAAGAGAATCTTTGTTTGATTTTCTTTTGTTATATTTGTTATAGAAAATAGTTTTTAGTATAAAGTTTGGTGTAACAATAATGTTTATCGATTATAAAATTATTTATTTTTGGATTAAAAATTGCTTTCAAAATTGATATTGATAAAACTATTGAAAGGAATTGTAGATTTATTAAATATTATTATTTATTCAGAAATTTGTCATATGGTAAAATACTAATAAAAGGACCATGAGGTACACTCGCTCACGTTTGCTAAAAGGGAAACTTGAAAATTCCTCGGTAAAGAGTTGTACATAGCGGTAGACTGGACAACCAAGAAATGGCCTTGTCGAAATTTCTTTGAGATCTACTTTCTCTTAAGAATGAAGACCCGGAGAGCGTAAATATCAAGCACAAAGGTATCGAACAACTCTCGTAAAAGCAATTACGTTTATACAAACTTTGGCGAAGGGACCTCATTTCGTTAATAAAAGAAGAATTTTAAGAGTAACCGTATCAAAAGATAGCCATTAAATTAATAAGAGAACAAAAAATAAACATGACAAGCTTTTTTAAAGTTTGAAATTAAAATTGATACATTATCGGACTTTATTTTTGCATTACTTTTTTCCACAACTCGGTGTAAGATATTATTACATTCTGTTTCGTTTTAAAACATTACAATAAAGTGATCGTTTTAATCTTTAACATTACCGGTTTAGCATTATTTTTGATTATTATTTCAATAAAAATTTATTTCATTAAGAAAATAGCGTGCTCCTGCATCCTAGTCACATAAGTTTGAAGGGCGAAAATGATCTCTCATTTGCATAGGTAGTTCAATATTAACAAACTTAATAACTAATAGCCCTTTCAGTTTATTAAACTAATTTACATGTGAACTACCAGTACGCAATGTACATACAGCTAACCCGTTATCATCATTTACGGAATAATAATGCCCAAGTTTCCGTTTAAACGCATCAAAATTATAAAGGGATGACGAGGGTCGTGTGGTTCTCAGATGCCGAGGTTCATGGTTATGTGGATATTTTGAAAACCGAACGTTCAGACGTTGAGAGGGCTAGTCTCAAGAGGTATGCCTTTAACGTGGCCTCTGGTCTTTCTCTGTGTTCCAGAGCCGATTACCGAGATTGCTGGCGGAGAGGCGCTGTACATCAACAAGGGCAGCACCATCAATCTCACTTGCTTGGTAAAGAACGCGCCTGAGCCACCGCTCGCCATGGTATGGAGTCATAATCAGCAGGTATTGTCCGCTGCTCTTATCAATATTTATACAGTCTTTTATTCTAATCTAGATGGTCCAATAAAATATTGAAATATCTTATTGTTATGCCTGTCATTAATTATACTGTTTTTTATAATTTGACCTATTAATTAAAATTCACTTTTGACTTGTACTTACCTTGGCATACTCACTTAAGAGATCTAACTTAAATTTACTGACACTTTGATTTATAAGCAACTTTTGGGTTTTTCTTTTTTTTCGGTTACAATTATTTATGACAATTAATTTAACCTGAATTTAAAAAACCATCCATCTTGATTTTTGTCAGAGGAGAAAATCATGTAAACCTTCAAATCAAACCTGGCACCGGATTAATAAATGTAAAAAATGGAAAATCAAAGGAAATTTACAAATCTGCCAAAATCAGTTAAACTTGACGTATAATTTTTATTTTAACATATTTTTATCAATTTTAAATTTAAAACGTCATTAAATCATCAAGCTCGTGGCATAAATCACAGGGTAGAAGGCACGAGGGAACTTCCGAGAGAAATTTTAGGGGAGAAAAAGATTAAAAAATGTACAATTTCGTGGAGCACATACTCTAGTATTAAAATAAACATAGCAATATAAATAATACCATCTATTTCTTTCATTCGCCTACAGCAGTCTTCCGCGAATTATGAAAATGAAAAATAATAATTCGTCCGCCCACTCGGCATACTTCGTTAATACGCGCAAAAATTAAATGGAGAGCTACAAAAAAAAAGGGTCAAAAAACCGCGGAACGACGCGTGGCCATTGTTCAAAATAATTACAGGACACGGGGCTGGTGCGCGAGTAGGGCGCGGTGAAGAGGGACGGGAGGGGCATCGTTAACGCGTAAAATCTGCCGCGCGTAACACGCTAATGCCGCACAACGGTGCGTGTATGCGGGCTTAAAAGCCCAATGGCCGGACTTCTGGCTCGCGCTTGTTGCCTTCCTCTTCCCCTTTCCTCCCTTCCCCCCCCTCCCCCCTCTCGCCGTACATGACCTCGTATGTGCACGAATGGTCGGTACGATACAGACTTCCGAGCGCTGGCTCTCCGGCCGTACGTATGCAGTCACAGAGTTGGGCTTTATTATTATCGAATAATTCAAAGTCGGAAAATCCACGGGTAAGTCGGCAAGTTTTATACACATTGTTGCTATTCAGACGAATTTAATCTGTGTAGGTTGAAGGGTGTTTGCAAGTTTGAATAGAACACTGGGGCGAATAAACAAAGCAAATTCAAAATTTAGACGAATTTCTTTTGAAGCTCCCTATGCATTTTGTAAATAATAGCAGATGCCTGAATTGGAAAACTTGATTTTAAAAAACGAAATCTGAAACTTTGAAACTAATAAACAGGTTTAAAATTATTATTCATATAAAGTAATACAATCGGAGTACTCCGATCAAATGCGAAAGTTGAAAGGAAGTTTCGAGTGATGTAAAAATATTTTGTAAAGTTGAAGAAAAGTTCAAACATAAAATGTTTGATTTCTCCCGTGGATATACACCTCCCACCTCCTGTACGTTCTCTCTCCTTCTCTTTCTCCATCTCCAGGCCATTCACGAAAGAATTTCCACAAATATTTTTCTCCTGAAACACACAAAACCCTTTCTTCTCCTCTAGCCATAACCATTACACTGAGGACGTACTAAATTTCAAGCACCACCGCGGCATACTACACTTACCGTAACTACCCAAGCTGCCACACGTACATAAAGAAAATTTTCAAAAATTCCAAGCACACGATTATGCTTGCTTGCAGGCTATTAATTTCGATTCGCCAAGAGGTGGCATCAGTCTGGTCACGGAAAAAGGTCCGGTCACGACAAGCCGACTTCTCATCCAGAAGGCGATTCAGATGGATTCCGGGCTGTACACCTGTGCGCCCAGCAATGCCCATTCCAAAAATATCAGGGTGCATATACTGAACGGTAAGGAAACTCGCTCGCTTATATTCAATATTATTTTCATTTTTTACAAATTATGGCTTACAGCTTTTCCGTTTATATTTTTTTAACATTATTGGATGTTTAGCTTCTTTAGATTTTCAAAAAGTTACAACTTTATTACATCTTGCTGAAATTTCAATAAGTCGCTTAAGAAATTTGCCTTTGTAACACTTAAGAAACTAGTCTAGAATAACGCTCAGCTTGAAAGTTGATAACAATTTTGAAAGGCCAAAGAGAAAGAGAGATATAGATAAAGCAGGCAAATTGAATGTCGCGTAGTTTATCCCAAGATTATTAAGTGAGACAGGCAGGCAAAGCCGAGAGGCAAATCGCAAGGTCTGGCCTTTGAGTAGCGCGACTGAGAGAAGCATCGATCATCAGTCTGGCAGGAGGAGTAGCAGCAGCCACTTAAATGGCCCGTGACGCGTAGCTCTCTTTGAATCTCGCCGATAAATGCAGCGTGCGCCGAGAAAATAGAGAAAGATAGATAAAGAGAAAAAGAGAGAGGGGGAGAGAAAGCGAGCGAGGAAGGGAAGAAGCGAGACGGACATTTTTACTCTCCACCTCTGGCATTTTGCGTGGCTAATACTATGCACTCCAGATAATGGACGAGCGCAAAAGGAGAAAAGTCAATTCCCTCCCTCCCCGCTCTCTTCCTCTCTAGAAGTGCTCCCTAGAGAACTAGTCCGTGGCCGAGAGGCAGAAGAGAACTCCTGAGTAAATTTATTGGTGGGAAGAGTCGCGAGCGGCGCGTAAAAGAACTGCCTTGATGAATAGCTTGTCGAAGATGACATACTCGTCGGAGACAGTCGGAATTCTAAGATGCTTATTCCAACACGATACCATTTCTTTTTCGTCTTCCTTTTTTTTTTATTTCTCGGACCATTGCACTTGATTATACTCTGCTTTCCGTTGTATTTTTCATTTTATTTAAGGCTATGCAAAACTTTTATTAAAAGATTCTTTTTTTTATTGTACGAAAAAGCAGGAATTGAAAATTTTCTTCTAGATAGCTTTATTTTTTGTTATTCGAAGTTTGCATTATTAATTAACTTTAGCTTTATTAAACAACGGGAAAAAGAGATTGAACAAGTTTGAATTTCTTAAAGTTTAAATTTCTATTACATTTACTATCTCATCATTGAAACATCACTTATTTATTTTTATAAATAATTAAATATAGTAATAAATTTCTAATTATTTGTTTATCCTGTAATCGTAAAATAATCTTTATTAGAAAACAAATCATACTTCTTATTAGCACAACTTTAAGATATTATTATGACTGAGATATGCTGAATCTTTTCACTGTTGAAAATCAATATTTGACTAGCCGAGATTAATTACAAAGTGAGAAAGAGACGAGGGTGGAGGAGAGAAAGAGAAAAAAAGCAGTCCCATAGCGTTGACCGATTTGTTCCAGAAGAACACCCAGCGGCAATGCATCACGGCGCTGGCGTCAGAATGGCAGGCAGACTGCTGCCCGTGGTCCTGCTGCTCAGGATGATATTCTAGCTGCTGTAATCGACGACGACGGGAGCCTTCATCAAAGTACATATACATATACCGACTCCCTCGCCCCCTCCAGGCAGGAGTATTCTTCTGCACGCGCGCAGGGGGAGAGATAAAAAAAAAAGGAAACGAGCGCTGCCTTCTCGTCCGCAGGACATCGGAGAAACGTCACTCGAACTTTCCAAGCCCGAATAGTAAAAGGAAATAGAGAAAGAGAGGGAGAGAGGGAGAGAGGGAGAGAGAGAGAGAGAGAGAGAGAGCTTCCGCGTCGAAGGATGTAGAGTTGAAACGTTCGCCTTCGGCAATACCAGGTTTCAACGTCGGCCCAGCTTTTTGTCCGATTCTAAATTAAATGTGGAATTTTTAAACTAATAGTGGTATTCGCGGATAAAATTTGAGTTATTGACTCTCTCGCTCTCGTTCTCTCTTTTGAAAAAAAAAGACATTCAGTGATTGGCGGTAAAGAAGTATCAATTTCTATTATGTGACAAATTTGATTCCTTCAAGTTTTTTTTCCTTTGATCGACCACAGAAAAAAAATTGTATACAAATATCTGCTGTAAAAGATATGAACTGTCATAAAGTTACAATTTTTGCAATTCAATCGGAATGATCTACATACTGGGCCGGAACAGTAAGCTGTGCATAAAAAGCTTTGCGCGAGACATTTTAAAAGTTCCGAGGGTTCGGGGAGTTGAATAGGAGAGAAGCATTGAACGGATGCGGCCCTTTTTTCAGATACACTCGCAAGTGTACTGCCACGTCGACGCTAAGCTTCTCGACTCTCGCGTTAGAGTTGCAAGCTCAAAGCGAAACAATCGAAAGCCTGAACACTCGGGCGTGGGAAACTTTTTTTACATTACCAAGTAATCGTACCTACGTGTCTGTGCTGGTGGACAAGTGAGATTGTAAGCGGTACTTTCATTCTTTGTATACCTGCAGTTTCGGAGGGATCAAGGTAGAGCCATAAACTTACGTACATAGACCGTACAAGTCTATGGATAGAGCGTAGCTGTCGGGAGATAGCAATGATTCGGGATATGACTGCAACTTGCATTTATAACAGTAGAGAAATGGACTTTAATTTTGAATCTTACCTATTTGTTTCGGAGCTAATTCATTTTACCAATGAGCATTATAAAAAATCTTTGATTTTTTTCCATAAAAACTTTTTTTTAATACTGATAAGGTTGAGAAGTAAGCTCACGGTGTGTCGGTAAATATGTAAATAATTCTCTTGAATTTTACTCGGGTGACATGGTGAATAAAAGGTACTTTTGAATGTTTCGTTAGAGATTAAGCTTTTTCATGTTTTTTTTTTGGGAGAGCTCTTCATAAAATAGTTGTTTGTAAAATAATAATATGCATTGGCAGCAGATTTGATTGAATGAGCTTAACTATTGAATATACAACAAAATAGGGAAGCAATAGTTTGGTGGGAGATTAAAAATTTTGAATTTATTTTTCGAAACTAGCAATCGATCCATGAGTACTTATGTCCATTAAATATACATAAAATGATGTAACGTAAAAAAATGTTCCAAAATTATAATGAAAATATATAATTTTCTTTGAAATAGGCAATTTTTGAAATTTCAAAAAAAATTTTAACGTTATTTTATAATCTACAAAAATAGTCTCGTTCATTTAATTTACCAATGTCCTGTATATAAAGTATAAATAATTCCTGAGTTATTCATCATTGAAAACCGTGTTAACTGCTAGTACGTATTTAATAGTTAATACACGCAATGTGCAAAAAAACGTATGGAAGTGAAAGAATGATGCGTATTTTGTTAACTCGGCGATACTGACTTGTGAATTGTAAATACAGATGCAAATGTAAATAATACACTGTAAGAATAATTTTATTAGAGTGAATTAATGAGAAGAATGCACATAAATAAAAGAAAATTGACAAAATAAGAAATAACTTTCATTTAAAAATGTACATAATATTTTCCCTGTAGATTTTTTCATTGTTTTTTAATTTAACCAACTACTTAAAGGTTATTTTATTTCATTCAATTTCTTAATAATTTCACAAGACTTTGGAACAAAACCTTGCTTTCCTCGCACTTATCATGTGTACCTACTCGGTCTGTTAACAGTGAACCTGTATACGTAGACACCCCTTTTCTCTGCTGCTTCTTTTTTCTGCTTTTCCGCTTTGAGCTTTTACTTCGACGAGAGACTCCATAATTATGCCTGACAAACTTCCCGGAGCAGGTCCGTTGTTGAGAGGTCAAAGAACTGAACAGCAACGTATTAGAATGCTGAGAAAGTGCAGAGAGGTGACAGCGTGGGCTCCAGCGTTAAAAGGAAAAGGAGGATTTAAGATTTAGCAAAAATATCAATAAACAATGTCAAAATATTAATCACAAGACAAGTAGAAGAAGGTACGAAGACAGTTTGAAAGAAACTTTAATTAAAGATAATCAACGTTTAATTTTAGCCTAAACATTTTTTATTTAGCGCTACCGAGCTGGAAAAACTAAGAAGACGAGTTCCATTTTTCCTTTTTTTCCGCGTTGCAGCACCTACTCTCAGGTTAAAATTCACAGAGAAAGTTTAAGAGAAGTAGAATAAAGTCACGGGAAAAGGAAGCGCCAAGAGCGCGAGAGATAGACGAGTTGTAAGTGTCTTAAAAGCATGTTTACGGGGCATACAAACAGGCAGCTGCGATTGCTTGGCTTTTCGAGTTTCTTTCGCTTGGTTCCTGACACTTGATCCCTTGTGCTTGGGATAACTTGTACTTTTTAAAACGAGTCTCCTTATGAAAGAGGTGATCTGATCCGAAATACGACGCTATAAAAATTAACCTTCCGAAAATTTAAGGATGAGCCTCGTCGTAATTGAAAATTTCATAAAATAATATTAGTATAATTTGTGAAATTAATTTCTTGGGCAAACTAAAATTATATTTCTATTTTAGATGTTGTAATAAAGGTTTAATTGAGATTAATAATTTAAATAGCTTTTAAATGCATAAATATCTAATGTTATTTTCAACAAAACAATAAATGAGCAGATAAAATTATTATTACGAGAGCCACTCGCATAATTAAACAAGCTTAATAATCGATTTAATGAGAGCTTATTAATGTTTTTAACTTTTTAATTTAGATTTTTTCTTGTCGGCGCTCCGCAGTTTAATTAATACCAAAAGCTCATTGGTGCTAATTACGTCTTTTTTTTAAGCTGACAAGCTCTGTATAACAAAACTTCCCTTTAATTGATTGAACTTTAGCGCGTAAAATGACGGTATAATCTACGCTAAATTTTTCAAGAGATTTAAAAATGGATGCATTTTTATTTTTAAATGTAGATATCATGAACAATGCATACATAATATCGTGTTCAATATATTACTGTTATGCAAACTATGCAATAACAAGTATTATTTGTTGTACACGTGCTTTTTTTAATAAAATGATCAAACAATTTTTTCTGGATTTGTTACGTACGCAATTATTCGCACAATCGCGTCTTTTTTAATATACCCACAGAAAATTAATTTAAAGAAAACAATGGTCGTTCTTATCATAATGAACATCTTGATAAGACCTTCAATCAAACAATCAACGACGTGTCACCTTAAAATCAATGGGGGACGGCTGTATCAAGCGTCAAAAGCATATTAATAATGTAGCCGCAAGCTCACACAGACACGCGCATAAGCACGTATATCGGTTTAATTGATTACAGACTCGGCAATGGTCGGCCCCCAGAACGGACAATGTGCGCGCGAGTGTCAAACAGCATTGGCAATTCAGCCAGTTGACTGGACGAAAAGCGGGTTAACACAATAGGTCAATCTCATTTAAGCGCGAGATCCATTCGACTGGTAGATGCAAATCTCGTTGCACGTGTGTCTGCCCGTTCACTCGAGACGCATGGGCTTTTCTCTCCTGGAAATTGTAGCGTCGATCGGTATGAATTCATGATTAAAACACAATCCTACTGCGGGGCTTTGAGTATCTTAATTAAAATTTGGTGACATTTTTTTGTTCATCTTGCCGAAGCTGAGCTATCCTTCGGAAAATTATTCGCCGAGTGCACTTTGCTGATTGAAATTCTCGCTCCTGCTTTGAGAATGCAATTGAGCAAACAAAATCAGTTGCATATCGTGACACGGCGCAAATTGCTTTCGCTTATGATGCTAATAAATATGATCCATGCGAGTCCTGCAGTCAACACAAGCTAGAAACGGTTCCCAAGCGTTAGAACTTCTTGGACAATCCGAAACAAATAGTCAATTGAAGCGAGTAGAGTTTGTATGCCAACGTAGTCCGTCCGGAAAAGTCGGAGAAACGACTCTCAAGCTTCGGGGAAAATCAACAATAACCGAGACAACGACTAAAGTAACAATGCCAGTTGTTTCGTGAGTACAAAGACAAACTCATCGCGAAACATCATTAAATTGTTATTCGTAATTTTCGGAAACCTTCCCCTCGCAGTAATTACAAAAACAACATCTCATATTCCTTTTCCTTTTCCAACAAAAACAAAGGGGTTGCATGAAAAAATAACAAAACTCAGTAATCTTCGTCAATATTTTCCAACAATTTAGTCAGGTGGATCCGGTAGCATTTAAACTATCGCTCGTCCGCTACGCCGAAATATTGCGCGTGTACCAGAATTATCTGGCAAGTCAACGTCGAAGATGTATACATATACCGGTACTCAGAAAATTTTTCGCGAACATGTTCGTCGGAGTGTGCACACGCGGCCCCGAGCGATACATTTCCCTGTGCCATGCCTTTGTGCCTTGCAATATGTAGCAAATTCTCGCCGGAAGTGTCGCGTTATAAGAATCTGGAGCGAGTCGATAAAACGACGAGTCCCTGCTCAGCTGATTTCTCGCTGAGGAATTTTCTTCGCCAGGGCCGGTTAAGAGACGAGAGTTTCGTTCCGTTGGATGTACATCTAAATTCAATAAAAAAAATGTACTGTCGGGTCGTCTCCCGTTCTCCCTCCTCTTCTCCGTTCACCTTTGCCAGTTTTTTTCAGTCTGTCTCTTTCCAGCTCCATTTTCTCCGCGCTTTGCAGATACATGTGTGTCTATATATATATATATATATATATATATATATATATATATATATATATATA
>JAPYYQ010000761.1:0-88170 GCA_030522585.1 Anagyrus pseudococci | reverse complement strand
GGGGGGGCGGGGGGGCGCGCGGCCTCGGGCGCGGTTTGTGTGCGCGCCCGGACCGAGCGCCTGATCATGCGCGGGCCTTCGATCCGCACCCGCACCCCCAGCGGATTGCGACTGCGTGTGCGTTCCACTTCCTCCTACGCGTCCCTGTAATCTCCAGTCGCAAAAACCATGTTCGAATACACATGTATGCACCTAGACACCTATACACGTATACTACTTTTGCCATTAGCCCCCTCCCCCCTGGTACCAGGGGAAGAGAGCCTTTGGACACCTTCCTCGACGGATACTCTTCCTTTGGGGCGATCAGTCTCGGCTGGAATGCGCCTCTGAAGCCAGGCACGCCCATTCGGCCTTGCTTCCGCCAAATTTTTTCCTCCGTATGCACGCTAGCGAGCATTTTGTCCATTTTTCTAACTGAACTCGCGACATGCCTAAGTAATACTCGTGTTCATCTCGTTGTTTTGTAACGTAAATGAAAAAATTTCACGATGCACGAATAAACGCGAGAAATACTTAGCTGATTACTGAGGATTCCGCGTTAATGGTGAAATATTTTCACCTTGTCTTGTACGAGGCGGCGAATCGTTTATCAAAAATTCCCGCCGAAAGTATAGCGATTTACTGTTTATGCGCCTGCTCGTAGAAATTAAAATGACCGTTTGAGCCTCATATCTTAACGCGAATAATCAATTTTCGCTAAATGAAAAGCATTTTCGTTTTGATATTTTAATTCGTTGAGTGGGCAATAAAGAATGTTGCAACTATACGCGTATACACATAGAGCGCGGCCCACCACTATAATCCTTTATTCAGGGCGAAATTCGCGAAAATTTTAATTACAGAAAAAGCATCGATGAAAATGAGAACAAGTAACGCACAAGTCCACGAGAGAGAGAGAGAGGGAGAGCAAGTCTCTGAATGCAATTCTTTTGATTGATACTGCTAATGGATGCGCCGACCCCTGGTTGTATATTTATTTGGCGCAAATTTACTTCATTATTCGTTAACCAAAGCTTTTGCCTACCATTCAATATACCAATAATTATACTTTCATGAAAATGAAAAAGACGCGATAAAATCGAAAGAGCCAAAAAGCCCCCCATCGCTAACTGCGAACAATCTCTGAGCGGCGAGGAACAAAAAAAATTTTCAACAAATGGAATTGTGCTTGCATTTTCCTCAATGCAAGCACAGCAGAAGCAGCGCCTCGCCCGCCAATTCTGTACATCTTTTTGTGTATATACACTTTTTCGAAAGCCAAACAAGCTGTATGCCGTTGAATAAAGTCAGACTTCTCTAAATATTATTACGCCCCCGCTCCGAATGAGAGAGGGAGAAATCCGTATAGCATTATCTAAAGTGGAAATGGGTGGGAGGGGCTAGCCAGGGAACGGCGGTAAAAGTCCAGTAGCCGAGGCACATAGTCTGCTCCTCGGTCTAAGATCCAGATCAGCTCGTTACTCGAACGAGGTGTGCGTTTGGTTTATGCCCTAAAGGAGGGGACCAAAGGGAGCGAGGTTGACTCGCGAGTAAATTGAAGGACAAACAATGTGTGCGCTCTACGCAGAGGGAGAGAGAGAGAGAGAGAGAGCCGCGCGTCCGGAGGAGGCCGTAAGGCCGAGGCATATCAATACCGAAATCGCTCGTAAACGAAGATACGCCCTGCGACTCTCGAACGTCCGAGCACTGCATTTACATTCCGATATACGACTCGATAAAAATGTCACATCTCCCGCTGGCCTCTGCCACGGAGAGAGAGAGAGAGAGCACTCGGCTCCTGCTCCCTGCTACGCTCTATACCCTGTATGCGTGTCGGTAGAACACTCGCCCCCTTTCTTCCCCGTACACCTATACTCGCCCAGCTTGAATTCGCCTCGCGGCTAAAGAATTACGGATCAGTCGGTCTGCTTGACTCTTACGGACCTTCCTAAATCATCTATCGTTTATGGCCATTTTGGCTCGTTGACGCTGTTTTATAAAATGTCAGCTTGTCGAGTATGTGCTTCGTGGGAGTAAGGAAGAATGATAGGCAAGTTTTTGGGAAAATAGCGCAGGCAATGTTATTACGCGCAAAGGATAATTTTCCAAACTAAGGTGTTCATTTTCAAAGTCGAGATGATGATGTTGTGAGATGCATGACAAAGCAACTCGATTACGTAAGTTGGTTGAAACAAAGAACAAAGTAAATTCATGTTTTTCTCTATTGGTGCATGCACAATTTAGAGGATTACAATTTGTAAGTGATTAGTAACTTGGATTAGTGATCAAAGAGGATCTCATATAGAGAACATCTGTTCAATTTAATATTTAGAACTTCCAATTACTTATTTTGTTGCAGACAATTGTTTAACTAATTCCGTGTGTTATCTTACTTTGGAATTTTTGTTAAAAATCGAGAATCGCACGAACAAAACAGCCATCGCCACTTATACTGTTTTCAAATAAATAAACAAAAAAAGAAGGAGTTTCCTGAGAAATACAAAAAAAAGGTTAAAGAAAAAAGCCGAAGGGAAAGGCAATCACTGATGCATAAATTAAAAAATGGCTTTAAACGAAGAAGAAGTAGCAGCAGCCCATAACTCCCAGAAGGATTTATGCAGTCGAGTTCGGCGTTATACTCGGAATGCAAGCAAGCACGGGGGGTGTAGAGGCGGGAGAAAGATATTGAATAATACTGATGCACCGTAAGAAGTAGCAGTAGGAGCGACGAGTTGCGTTAAATATTCGTACAATCAAGCCCGAAGAAACGAGGAGATAACGCGAGTACTTTTTCTCGTCGCTCTCTCTCAGCCTATACCGGAGTCGCGCTCTTCGTTCTCTCTCTCTCTCTCTCTCTCTCTCTCTCTCTCTCTCTCTCTCTCTCTCTTTCTCGGGGCGCATGTCTCTTGTTCCCAAGGAGTCAATTAGGCGCGAATTTCAATTTTACGCCTCCCGATGTCATAATTCATGCACGAGGAGTTTTAATTGAAGAGTCTTTGCTTGGGCCTCGACGCTCCTCTTTTTTTTCCTTTCGTTTTTCCTCTCTCTTTCTATCTCGCAAAGAAAGCGAACGAGAGCCTCGGAAGGATACGCCAAGAAGCAGAAGGAACAGC
This sequence comes from Anagyrus pseudococci, assembly GCA_030522585.1. Lineage (NCBI taxonomy): Eukaryota > Metazoa > Arthropoda > Insecta > Hymenoptera > Encyrtidae > Anagyrus > Anagyrus pseudococci. The sequence goes on along the minus strand of JAPYYQ010000761.1, from coordinate 85,078 downwards.
AGGAGCGAGAGGTGGAGTAGGAGGAGGAGGAGGAGGAGGAGAGAACAACGCCTCAAGTTAAACACAGCTCGTCTCCTTAATAAAGCAACGGCAGCTCTCTCTCCGTCTCTTTCCTTTTCAATGCGAAGCAGATATTTATACGGAATTCTCCTCCTCGATGTCGATATATAATCTTGAAACTTCAGCGTCTTTTACCCTTCGTTCTCTCTAACCCGTTCCTGTCCCCTCCCAGCCAGTGAGAGAGAGAGAGAGAGACAGTAACTGTGCACGAAGCCAACGAGACTGGAAGAAGAAAAGGAGGCGGAGGTAAGGCGACCGAAGTGGAAGGGGCGGGGGGGGGGGAACACCAAACGCGCGCCCTTCAGCGCCTTTCTAGCAAATAACGTATAGAAACTGCAAGGAGCTCATCTACATAAGTAATACGGCGTTAAGGAAAGCACCAAAGGCGAAGCTTTGGCTCTGGAGAGCCGACGAGCTGGCGCGCGGGCGCGAGAGCAAAGAAGAGAAGAAAACGTCAAGGAGGGTGGGACAGAGAGAGACAGCGGGGTTGGCAATGCCGGTTATAGGCAAAGGGTTTCCTCCTCTCTGGCATTAATTGCGAGCCTCGGCTTCGAGATAAGGGACACAATGTTTGTTACTTCTGCGCGAGAAGGAGGAGTAGCAGGAGCAGGAGGAGGAGGCGAGGAAAGGGAGGCAGGAACGTCTTGACTCTCGAGCCGCCAAGACGCGGTGTGCCCCTCCCCCCTCTCCGCCCGGCCGTAACTAAACGACCGGCTTTCCCTTTGTGGTGGGCGAATTTCCTTTTTCCCCGTTGGATCGCCGAACACAAAGTCGAAGGAGGGCTGGATTACCAGCTAGAGATCGGTAATTAAACGAAAGAGAGGGAGAGAGAGAGCGCGGCACTCGCCGTGGTCAGAAGTCTTGTTTTTATGCGAAGACGGATGAGCCCCGTCGTCGCTCGCACCATCTGATTCGCCTCGATTCGCCTTATCCCCCCCCCTCGTAACCCCAACCCCCCACTCACCGCCAATCTATTCTCCCGTTCGCTTCTTTATGAATATTCGAATGGCTATCCATAATGCAGAGTCTTCGGCTGTTTTTTCCTTCCTTAATTACTTTTGCAAGGAGCAGGAGGAGCAGGAGCTGCGAGAGAGAAGGACTAGGCTCGAGAGCATTTTCTGAATGTAAGAGAGACGTAAACAATCCGCAATTCTTCCTTCTTCTCCTCCTTATTGATTGTCGGATTAAGTAGATGCAAGGGCACTCGCTCCTTTCTGTCCTCAACGAATACTCGTGCTTTTGTCTTATCGGAACATCGCGGCTATTGCATGCGGAAAAAGCCAACTCTTTAATTTGACACAGGTAGAATTATCAATTGTCAGCCGGAAAGCGGGCCGTTGAGCTCCAAAAGATTTTGCCCGTCCCGAAAACGCGCGCTCGAAAATAATTACCAACACTGCCGTAGGGTTTCGTGATTTGGCGCAATCAAGGATTCATGTAAGCAGCCGCGTCTTTTCCGACGCTCCTTGTTCCCTTTAAAGGCTAAGGAGAGCGATAAAGCCAGCCCCTGTAAGAATGGTCGGGCGAGCAGTGTCGTCGACTCTCTCCGGCAGTAAATTTAAAATAAATTTGGTTGGCGCGCGCGCGGTTCTCTCGAATTACCGATCGATCCTCCAAGGAGCCTCGGCTCCATAACGACGACGACGACGACTGAGACGACGGCTATCTCACGCTAGTCTGCTCTTCAGCCGCAAGATGAAGAGCAAAGGGAAAGAGAAAAAAAGCGAGAAGGGCGACACGCCGCAGAGGAGTAGTCCCCCCGCGCGCACGAGTGTCGTTCTCCTCGGCATTTTTGCCTGCTGGTGCGATTTTCGCGCGCCCAAGATCCACAGGCCGTCACGACTGCCGCTAGCATAGTCGCGTACACCACCAGCGCGGGAGAAAACTTTGGTAGGAGAGGGGGGGCAGGGGTGCAGTGAAGGAGGAAGGGGAGGACAGACTACGCGAGCCTGAGATGACAAGGGGTGGGTAGTGGGGCGGCAAGGGTAAGGGTCCGGCTTGGCTGAAGGCCGGGGATGTACTCCCTATTTATATTCCGACTAACCCTCCTCATCAGCCAAGTTCATCTTTCCTATTAAAGTAGTAATTTAGCAGGAAATTAAGCGACGCACTTGCCTCGTCGCCCCCCCCCCCCACGCCTGCCAACGCCCACCCTCTTGGCCTCCTCTCTTTCCCTTTCTCACTCCCACCCGCCGTCATTCCCTTCTCCCCAACAACTACTTTCTCTCTCATTCTCCCTTTTTCATCATTCAGTCTGTTGACTATACACGCGATTTTTGCTCAACGCCATCATTGCCCCGCACTTTTTATGACCAATATTGCCCGCTTGAAACTTCGACTCTGATTCGATATATAGTTTTACCAAATGCATTTTAATAAAGACAATTTAATAATTCATTCGTTTCGCTCTTCTCGACCCTTAGCGGTAAACAGTAAAATAATGAAGCCGGCCTCTGATTTGGCTAGCTTAAATATTAACAACCGCGTAATTACCAAAGCAGCCTGAATAATGAATGGTCGAGAGTGTTGGCGCCGCTGTATACAAGCCACGCACGTGTATACCGTGTAAGGCGCCTGTTTACCGAGCCTTAAAAATTCAATAAGAACAAGCGTCGAGCGTAAACAGCAATTGTTCCTCATTGTCGCTGCGGCTTTGAAATATTAAGTTCGCAAAGCCGTACCGTAACGGCACGGAACGCCCGATTACACGGCGTCATAAAGCTACGATTGCGAATAATCACACCGGGCCGCCAGAACGTAGTTTGCCAAGCTGGGAAGAATTTGAAAAACGACGAGGAAAGACCGACGGAAAAGACGAAGAAGGAGAAGAAGAAGGGGAACGGTGAAAAGGTACTCGCGCGGAAACGGTCGGGGGAGGCTAGCTAGCAAGGGGATGACGGCGGTGGTGGAGGCAAAGCTCGGGGCGCCGTTGAATATTTTAATTGCCGTCCGACACTTGGCCAAGCTGCGAGCGATTCATGTATATATACCTAGGCCGTATAACCAGCGACAAGGGTGTGCCCTAGCGTTCAATGAGACGGAGAACAAAGAAAATCGCGAGGGGCTGAATGCGCCAGAGAGAAAGGCTGCGGGGATACGTGGAGCTCTCCGGACGAGTCGCTCGCGCGTGCGAGAATAAGGCGTGAGGAGGTGAAGAGGATATGGATTTCGGGGCGCGTGGCCGCACACACAGACGCACGTACGTATACATAGGCAATGGAGCAATCGGGCCGACGCTCTGGGCGGTGGAGGAGGCCGGACCGGGCGAGAGCGAGGGCCTGTCAAAAACCTAATGAGAGGTGTGACTGCACATGCTCCCGCGGAACTCCAGAGCCCCCCGTCGGCCCACACGCTCTCCTCGGTCTACTCGGTAATTACTCGGATGCGGGGCTAAATTAAAATTCGAATACGTGACTCGCTCTTCTCGGGTCTAGCCGGCGACGACTCTCGCCGTGAGCCCTTCTCCACACACGCGGCCCGGCCCCAGCGCTCGACTTGTAATGCGTCGCTTCATTAACGAGCCTCCCCACCCGAGAATCAGATTAACGCGCGAGATAATGAAGTTCGGAGCTTCCGATCCTTACACCTCCCTCCTCATTCGGATCTGCCTCTCCTTCGTCCTTGGCTTATTCCCGACGTCATAAACGCGGTTTTATTTAACGATTTTGGCAATAAAAAAAAAAGGAATAAACGTTAGCCGCTAATTAAGTTTATTGTTTGGCAGGGTGTAATACGCGCGAGGACTGGAAATTTAATTAAGATTATATAAAGCGCACAATAATGTAATATTCTTGGGTTTTCCATTTGGAGAAACGGAGTGCGTAGGATTTACATAGAGGCCCCCCCTCCCCCCTGTACGTATATACTTAATCTGATTTCACGCTGCGGATTTTCATGCGACTCTCGTGTAAATTCAAACCGCGCCAAGGCTCCTTTTCCCTCTCTCGCGGCCAAATAACGCATTTCGCGCGCTTAATTCCAAACGCATTTACCCTCTAACCCGCAGGCGCGCGCGGGAACAAGATTTTTTTCAACTCGGCACCGCGAGATTAATGTGCTTAAACACACGTGATGCGCAAACGCATAAACATAATGGCGTCTATTGTCGGGGGGTGGGACGAGTGGCCGGTAGAGGGGTGTGTTGGTATAAAAAGGGGCTCCTCGTCAGAGAGCGAATATGAAATTGGCCGAGGCTGTGAAAATTTTAGTAACAGAGGAAATTAAAAAGCCAGAGGGAAATCCCCGCGCCTTTGAGACTCGTTTATGCATATTTTAACAGCCGGTATTTCGCGCCCAATTTTATTTTCCCTCTCTTTCTCCCGCGCGCGGACTTTTTTTTTCTTCGTTGCCTAAAAATGAAATAAAGAATACGAAAAAATATAGAGGGGAATAGCCTAGTGCGAATCTGTAACGAAAATTGACTCTCACGGCCGATGTGCGCGCGCAGTCGCGCGTTTTTCTCAATGACGATCATCGAGCGATGCCCTTTTTTAAAAGGAGTCATGCGTGCAAAAAAAAGGCCGAACGAAAATGCGAGCCCCGTATGTACTGGACGGAAAAAAGCAAGTCGAACAATAGAAAAAAAAGCCGAGTCGTGCCGTGCGTTAAAATGCGATGAGAAATTGTGAATGGGTTATGAGCCAGGCGAGGGTATAATATTTGCAAAGACAAACTAAATTTTTCACGAGTGTACGATTTCTGTTAACTGCTAAAAAATAAATGAGAATTGAAGAACATATGAAAAGCCGCTGAAATCATCATTTGCAGGTATAGAAAGGGGGAGGAATATCGCAGTTGGGAACAAAGCGAGCGAGTGGAAGCGCAAAGAGCAGCAGCAGCAGCGAAGAAGACGCGCGATAGGGTTGCCAGGGGGGAGGTTTATTCGGGAAGGGAGCAGAAGACAAGAAAGGGGCAAAAGAAATCGAGAGAGCTGGCGGTGCGGAGCTACTTGGCGCGCGCGCTTCCGCCTAACAAAGGGAAATAAAGAGTGTGCTTGCGCGGGCTATCGGCCGAACGTGCCCTCTCCTGCGAATCGTCAGGGGCATAACAGCCCCGCGCGCGCTCATTGCCGGCGCGTCTTGGTGTGCGCGCGCGCGTGTGTCTGCTTGGCGGCGCAGGCGAAAATCGCGGAGCCCCATTTTAAATGACAGCCAGCCGGGCGCGTACGTTGCGCGGCCCCGCGCGCCTGGTAAAACAATGCTCCCACATCTGTCAGGCTCTTCTGCCCCTCCCGCCCCCGTGCGCCTACTTTTCTCCCCCACTGCCTCGTCGTCGTAGACTTCGTGGCAGCTCGTCGAGAGAAGCAGCGGTGCCCGCAATGACGACCACCCCCGTTCGACGAGCTGCCTCCTAATTATACCGCGCGCCCCCCCCCCCCAGCCGAAGCCGCCCGCTATGCCCCCTCGGCTCTCTCCCGGTGTTGTGCGTGCGTAATGCGTCTGGACCACTTGGGCACGCACCGAGAGAGCTCAAGCACGCCGGGGCTCCTATATGTGTGTGTGTGCGTGTTCCTTTCTCTTTCGCTCTTTCAAGCCCAGCCTCATCCTGCCACCAAGATGCCCCGCGTGCACGCTGCCTGCTCTCTGCCTCTCCCTCTCAACCTCACTGTATTTTTCTCGCTGAGGATCATTACAAACGATCGTAGATTCGGAAAGTTAAATCGCTACTGTTTTTTTTTTATTTATTACGCGATAATTATGGGCGTTTGAAAAAGATCTCATCCCAGTCTAGCGTACAATAACCGTATTCCATACTCGATGTTGTTTAGTCAAATTCGAATATAATCCGGCCGGCCGGAAAATAGATAATTTACCATCTGTAATAGGCCGAATGTGTGTGTGCGTGCTCTCTCTCATACGCAGAAGCGGGAGTGGAGGGAAGCGTAGTCCGGAGCCCACTGCGAGGTTCGATTAGGCAAAGGGTCGGGGTCCGCGGAATTAGTAATCGATTGATTCTCGAAGGGAGTCCTCGAGTCTTAGCCGACGCGAGGGAAATTAACATCGTGTTTTTAATGCCAGGGATAATTGTAAGGGTGGAATTATACAGGGGTTCTTCGCTCGGCGCAGCCGCTCGAGTGCGGCCAGAGTTCTGGGGGCGGGGGTGAGACGAGGGGGCTTGCTTGCTAATGCGGGCTGCGCCGTTGGCTCTTGGCCGATCTATTCCAACCCCTACAGCCTTCACTCCCTTCATACTACTTTCTTTCTCTTTCCTGCTATTATTCGAAATTATTTATTTATCGCCCACTTGTTTACCGATCTCCGTCTGCCTGTCTCTCTATCTCTCTCGCTGCTTAAGTTCTTTTTTCATTATTAACAACTTGTTTATTTCGCCGCTCGAAATTTACTCAATTCAATCTATATCGAGCTGTTTCGGTAAAATACAATGCCACCTGCTAATGGACACATTTTTGTTTAATTACATGGTTATCCTAATGAAAATGGCGTTTTTTTAAAAGCGTCACGAAAAACATTACAGCCATAGCAATGTTTTTTTTTTTTATTTCTAATTCGAACTCGTTTCGCCCCAGCCAATAAGTCAATTTCTTCTAAATGAAACAATTGCAGAGTTATCGTTAAAAAATAGCGCGCAGTCGATTGTTTTGTTGTAAATAATTGTTGAAAAGGAGAAACGAGGAGCAGCGCACAATAGGGAGAGAGAGAAAAGAGCGAAATAATTACGCGCACGAGCGATTTGTATGGGGATGAAAAAAAAAATAAAAGAGGTCTGGATATGGATGCCAAGGTGAGTCAGAAGCACTTAGCGGCTCAACTACGCGCGAACCCTCGATCCAACAGCTCAGCCGTACGTTGTTATGTGAACCGCGAAAATCCGTTCCATTATTATAGTTCAATCTGCCAAAGAAATCAATAGCCGCTCGATAACAGTAATTATTTTTGCAATTGTCGCGCACCGCTTACCGCATTCAATTTCAACTTTTACATCTGATACTTATAAAACCACCGGCTCAGCTCCTGGCCTTTCTCCTCAACGACAAAACTGCGTTGTTTCGAATTATTCCTTTTTTTTCTCTCTTCTTGCACGCAATTAATAAAAAAGCTACAACGAAATATGTGTGTATTTCAATTTGGTTCCAACATAAATTATTAGTAAATTTCTCGGTTTTTTAAACAAGGCGCTATTATTTTTGGTTAATCTTGTAGACGGTTTTGCTTAAAGAATTAATTTGTTGAATAATTTAAAAAAAAATTTATTTTCATATTATGAGAAGGACTTTTGTTACACGTTAATTTTAATAGAATGGCAATTTTCGAAGATTTTTATTGCAAAAACCGAGAACAACTGTACGACACAATCAAACTGATTGAATACATAACTTATACTCGTGTTTTAAATCCGTCGTTTGACTCGATATCCATTTTTTAAACGGAGTCTTGATAAACCAGCTCGTCTCCCTCCTTTTTCTCTGTTCTCCTTCTCTCAAATATCGACGAATGCGCTTGTTTTTTTTTATTCATAGCTTAAATTAGTCTTGCATATGAAGATTGAGAAACGGGCGAGAACACGGTTTTGTCAGATAGAATTTCGGTTGGTAATCGGAGTTGCACAATCGGGTCCAGAGTAAGAGTGTTCATTGGAGATTCCGCTAATATTAGATTAGAAAAAAAGAGCGAGCCAGGGATGGGAGCTGGTGTAGGCGAGAGCTGTAAATGTAAAAATATTGCTGAATCGGTGGAGATAAAGCGTCGAGCAGTCCGAGCAGTCTGATACGTCGCTGGACGGAAAGAGATGAGGGTGTGGGCTGGCGTAGAAGCGCTGGTACGGGCGCTACAAAAATGTTGCATAGCTGAACGCTCGAGTGGACGCGGCGGCGGCGGCGCGCCAGAACTTTGCATCCCGACGAGTCGAGCCACATAAATATAATGCCGCGCGTCGCTCTCACTCGATACTCGCTCTCTTTCTCTCCCCCAGCCCCTTCTCTCACTGTCTCTCTCTCTCGCTCACTCCAGTGTCGAATCGCGGATTCATATATTCCCGATTTCGCTCGGCTCTCTGTGTCGCGCGCGGGCGTGTGTGTACGTGGGCTGCAGAGGCCCTCGAATTCGGTAAGTACGATTCGTACCTCTCTCTCTCTCTCGCTTCTCTCGTTTATTTACTGCCGATACATCGCGCCCGGCCGCGATAAAATTTGTTTGACTCCCAACTCTCGATCTGGTTTTCATTTACTTAGTATATATTACGCGCGGTCACTCGGCATTTGGCTATATTTTTTTTAACTTTCCCCCCTTTTTTTTGTCATCTGTCCATCGGATAAAATCATCACGAAGAAAGTTTATGTCTCCGGTTAATTCCCGGAGTTAAGGGAAGGGGGATGGCGGGTGAAGTATAAATTTTTTATGCTCGAATTTCCATAATCACGGACGTTATAATCCGAAATTATTTATTCGCCGTCTTATTAAGATAATGAGCCCTGGGAAATTCCTGCCTTATCGCGGGTGGAGGGAAACTCGAGCCCGACGTCTTCTGATAATCGAAAAAATGAGGAGACGATGAGGTTGCAGAAGCAGCAGCAGAAGCATCAGAGCCGCTGGTGATCCCGGGAGAAAAAATTTGAAATGTTAACGAGGCAACAGGATATTCATCGTTAAACTCGCCATTCCGCACATTAACATCGTGGGCCAGCTCTCGCTCCCTCTTTCTCTCTCTCGGAGCCAAGTTTATTCCTTTCAGCTCGTTAATTACAAGTCTTAGTTTCGCCGGCGCGTAAGCGCAAGAATCGCCGGCGCACGGCTCGAACTTGCGCGTCCGGCGCTCTGTTCCCCCTTGCCCTACTATACACCTCTCGCAGCCGCTGAAAGATACTTCTTTATCCATTGCCCCTCTAGCCACCACCCCCTCCCTTACGACGCTCGCAACCGCTCTTAATTTCTACTCTCTTGGCCGGGCTGTCGAGCTGCTATTGTTGAGCGGTCGTGGTGGTGGTGGTTGAGGCGACGGCGGGACCGATACCAACGAAGTATAATAATTATCACTGTTATTTTGTAGCCCAGCGGCACAAATTAAACTTCCGGCCATTAGAGGATTGATCCAGCGCGGAATGGAATGTAATATCAAGCAGGGATGGAACGAGGTAATGCGACGACGAGACAAGAAGAGGAAAGCCGAGAGAGATAGACTGAGCGCAAACGAAAGAGACCGGGGGGTTGCGGGGGGGGGGGGGCATGGGGAGAGAAGGTCTTAATAATTCTTGGCCGCAAAGTTCCAGCGAAAGCTCCGCAAATGAGGCTGGCGCCCGTCTGACACAACGAGCGGCTTTCCTCCTTTCCGCACCCTCCCTCCCCCAGGCTCTCGCTCAGAAAGAGAGAGAGGGAGAGTCCAGCGCTTCGTCTCCCTCGTGGAGCGCGACTACCCCTCTCTCATTCGGCACGCTCTCTCCAGCCGTGAAAGATGGCGCGGCTCTAGGGCTTCTCCTCCTTCTCCAGCTTCTCTCCATCGTCGCTCGTCGTTCTCACGCGCGGCACTGCCATACCCCCCATTGCTATTCAAAACGTACAAAACCATTTAAAAATGTAATACCCCCCGCGTACCAAGAGGCTGCTGCCGGAGGAGGGAGTGCGAGGGAGAGAGTGGAGGCGCGAGAAAAAACGCGCGCCGGGCAGCCGGCACAGGGGCCCTGCCGGTGATCCGAGCGTGTGACTACCTAAGTAAAATATACTGCCAGCGGCGCAAAGCTTCGGTCAAATAATCGTGATTTATCGTGGCAAGGCATTTCGTCGCGATATGATATGACGCCAGAGCACCGTCGACGCCACCAGCACCACCGACGCCGCCGATGCTACTACTACTGGTAGAAGTGAAGAGAACAAGAGAGCGAGAGAGAGAAAGATAGGGTGAGGGGGTGATCGGGGGATGGCAGGGAGGGAGGAAGCCAAGTGCGGCCAGCCTCTGGGCAGGGGACAGGCGACCGCCGACGAGCGGCCAGCCGATCTGATCGATTAGCAATCGGCTGTGGCAAGCCTCCGGACAACAACCGACCACGTGATATATGATTATAAATTTTTTGTAAATAATTTATTTGAGCGAGAGTGCGAGAGAGAGCGAGCCCATATAGCCGGGCTCTGCTAGTGCCTATACAGAGCCCGGGCCTTTTTATTTATGCCGACGCCAAAGTAATGCGCGACGGTTATTAATCATCGTCATATCGGAATGTCCCCTTTTTTATTCAACCAGTCCCCCCACTCGCCGCGTACGCACTGTTCGCCGCCACCTTTTTAACCCTCCCGCATCGTTGCTATACCCTCGCGAGATCCCCTGATTTTTTTCGACGCGCGCGGCCGCTGCAGTAGTATAACGTCGGCCACTGCGCCGCGCGCAAAATGCATTCGTCCAAAGTTTTACCTGGAAAATTCGAAAATTAAATTACGCGGGCCCCGTTGTTGACGGGCAAAATGCAAAATCTGCTTTTATTACTGATTCTCAATATTCGACCTGGAATATTGATAGCGAGTTCAGTAGCTGCGTATAATAAAATTTGTCTACGGAAATTAACTTGCCCTGCACCGGCTAATCTAATATACTACCCTTCCTTCCCCCGGCGAGAGCCCCAGAGATTTTCTGATTTATTGAAAAATCACGTTATTTGTAAACAAAATAATCCCTTCTCCCTTTCGTACACGTCCGCTCGGATTTCAAAAAAAGTTGCCCCGCTGCAAAAACATCACGCTCCAAAAAAAATAATCGTCATTAATTTCGACTCGAAGTAAACGACTTATGTCGCAGCTGGCAAGACAGGGGGCGGCCTACGCGTGCGGTCGATGCACGAGATACATCCATTTGCCGGGTGTGCGCGGCTCGCGCGATTACCGTAATGCGCCGGCTTCGTTTACCGATTTCGAGTCGGTCTCGAGGCTAAATAAGCAGCCTCGCGCTTAAGGATCTTTTAATCGGCGCGATTACGGCTTTGAAACGCGCTTCTCGCGCGTTACGGGAGTTTTAAGGGAAGGAAGATAATAAGAGCGCCGAGATGAGAATACGTGCAACTGTATGCGTTGTAGGACAAAAATAATTCGATGACCCGATAATAATAATATCACCGGGATTCTAAATGCGAGCGATGTTTAATTGAATCCGAGGTAGTTAAAGGTCGAGCTGAAGTTTATAGCATCGAATACCATAGTTTTCTCGTATTTTAACGATAACAAAAGTTTACTATTTTATCATGGCTTTGTATAGCTTCAAAAAAGGTGACAATATTAAACCCTCTGGCGAACGTGTAACGCAGGACCAATGAGGGTACAGAGCGTTACTCCATACAACACACAGGGACAAATTAAGTTAATACATATTGAACAAAAGCATAAGCTTATGCGGCCTGTGTCTGTGTGTGTGTGAGAGAGAGAGAGAGAGAGAGAGAGAGAGAGGAGTGGGCGCATAGAGGGTCATGCGGGTATTGCCAGTGATCGCTAACTTTATTTCAACTTGGCTAATGGAGGCATAATTTGGCCCTCTGACATTAGCTTACGTTAAACAGGGACACGCACGCGCGAGCGCTGCTGCGGCTCGCCTGGCATAGCAAGGAAAGCAGAGTTTGTTGTTTTCTCGTCCTACCACTCCCTCTCTGTCCTACCCTCCCGTCCCCCGCACCAGAACCCTCTCGTCTCCTCTAATGAACTTTAATTACCTCCTAAGCCAAATATTGCGTTTAATTAAGTCACTTGCTAGCCGCTTATATAAAAGTCCCTCCAACCCTCTCACACTCTCTCACACTCTCTCTCTCTCTCTCTCTCTCTCTTGTGATCTTGTCCTGCTCTAAATAATCACTCCAAGTGTTTAGAGAGACTAGAATTCGACTGATTTGTTAGACCTTCCGAAAATTAACGTTTACGCACATTTATTTCATTTGTTCCGCAGTATATACTTGGCGACTAATTACTTTGGGGCTAATGCCTGCGCGGACCACGACCGAAATTTAATTTTATCATAGTTTACAAAGTGTTTAAGTATACACCCTGTAAATGCTTCGTTAAGGCAAAAGTTCAATTTAAAGCAAACTTGCATAAACAATAGTTCGCCGACTCACTAATGGGCAGAATGAATTTTGCAAAATCATGTTTGGTGGGCCATATATAGATGTATAAAACGCTGTGAATCAGAAATTGATTTATGAAAATTTCATTAAAATCCTGACGATTTTATAGATCGACAGCTTATTCTGATTCAAAGTGTATATCTCCATCGGCTAATAGACGATTCGTATAACTAAAATTATTTCAAACGCGGAAATCACTTGGATTTATTTTCGTCGAATGGCCAATCGATGAGCCGATGAAAAATTCAAAGGGATACCCCGGAGAAATCTTTAACTAGGAATTCGCTCTTTGATAATAAAATGATGCGCTCCGGGTATATTAGCGTTTGCTGTTATAAATTTGATAAAAGCTAATCGAAATTAAATTTACATAACTGTTTCAGCGACGATCAAAATTACATAATACAGTCTATTTTCATCGACAGTCGATATACAGAAGAGAAAAGCTTCGTTGATGTAAGCACTCGCGCGCGTTGGCTCTTGAGCGCTATAAAAAAAAAATTACGTATGCATGAAAGTTGTTATAATTTGCGACGGATGTAATTAAAAAGTGGCAGTGTAGTGGGTATAGGCAGGTATATAGAAGGAGGAGGCGCGCGCGATGCAGCAGATTACATGTCCACACGACATCGCCGTGAGATCGTGCGGTAAACCGCGCGCGAGCGCGTTTCCGGTCTGCCAAAGAGAGCAGACCGGGGCTAGCTCTCGCGTATACGGTTACGTAATGCGCCGAGAGCCCATTCTTTTACGTATTTAAAGGCGTCGGTGCGTAGGGACGAGGCGTTCATGATACTTTAAAAGCATATCGAGCCGCTCGTCCGGCAGATAGTCTCTTTCTCTCTTGAACACTGTCCTCCCCCTTCACCACCGGCATTGACTTCCTATTCGACGAAATACTTTGCGGCGAGCTGTCGCCGCGTCTTTGCCGGGAAGGTGCATTAAATACGAATAAAAGCCCTCGAGAGCTCGACTTTTTAAATTCGTTAGGCGAGCCGAAGGGATTGCACAATTGCTTCCAGAAAATTCATACCGCGAAAGATGGGCGCGATTAAAGACAGAGAGAGAGAGAGAGAGAGAGAGAGAGAGAGAGAGAGAGAGAGAGAGAGAAAGAGTCATGAAAATCTAAATTGCAATTATCAAATATCTTTTTTTTTCGGAATCGTTTAATTAGTAAAAATTGAAGATTATTTCGTAGGAAACGATGTTCATTAAGTTTTCTGCCGTTAAATGCACGTACGCACGGTCTGATGGGTATAATGGTTTATTAAAGACAAGCTATTACCGACAATTAATCTTTGAGGACCACACACCGAACTGAAAAGCCAAACGAAGTGCGGCAATATTTTTTTCTCCATTTTCACAGACTTTATCAAGTTGCAAAGTAAAAATGGACCAAGTTATCAAATATTCGGCGGTGAACAGGATGAAATTGTCAGATGCTTGGATTATTTTGGTGCGGGCGCGTGCCATAAAGAGGCGCGTTGTTTATGGCGCCGTCGCATTGAAAATTTACAATTGAACTATAAAATTGAATAGGGCGAGCTTTGGAGGCAAGATGCCTCAGAATATTATGCTAATTTAAAGGAGCGCATTGGGCCCAGGAGATATTATACGCGGTAAAACGAATCGATTACGGTAATTTGCTGGGCGTTAGTTTATTAAATTATACGAGACGTGTTTGCGGCCGTAAACGAGGGGGGGGGAAGAGGGTGAGGGTGAAATTGAACGGCAGGTACATCGGAATTGTTTTACACAGTCTCATCGGTGAATGATGATAATTTTAATTTTATGCATCGACCATAGAGAGCCAGCAGCGCTTCTCTCGGTCGCGCGCGTTATCGCAATGTTTTATTAATATAACGTCCAAAATTTTAGCTCCTCTTCAAAATGACTTTGTAAACATGATTTTTGAAACTGTTTATCGGCCCCGGTATATTTATTGCCCTCCCGCCCTCCGTTCCAGCCAATCTACTCCCGACCGTGCGTTTATTTATCATTCGGCTCTGCTTTGCCTCTCTCTGCTATACGGCATTCATTTAATCGCGATAAAAGATGATGGCGCGTGTAATGAACCAAAGCGTCGATTACGCAAGCCAAAAATGCGCCTCGATTCTCGCGATATTACGTGACGATTGTTAAGCTCGGTAAATCGGGTGAAACAACGAATGCAATGCAAACTCGCAAGCAAACACGCGGATGAGAGAGAGTGAGTGAAAGTGTCCGATCCGGCGGAAATTCGCCAAGGTCCTTGCTCGTAATCCGAGAAATGAGCTCCGAAGTATATCCGGCGACAGGGTAGTGGGAGGAGGGGGGCGGGCAAAACTGCCATCGATACTTTCGTCGCGCGAGCGCGCGGATCTCTCGCGGTGCCGGCTCAGCCTGAGCTATAGCGGGATGCGCTTCGTTTCCCGCGTGCGGCCGGCGCTCTGCAGCTGCTGCGCCTCGTTACACATGTACATATACGCTCTCTCGCGAACAGGAAGCGAAGGAGGCGGAGGAGGCTGGCAGTCGTGCCGGAATGGGCCGGGGGGTGATGGTCCGCAGAGGAAGGGCTTGAGAGGGGCCAGAGGAGAGTATAGAGGAGTTGGAGAGAGAGAGAGAGAGAGAGAGTCGGCGATGTGCCTAGCTGGTGCCGCTGCTACTGCTGCAGCATCGGGTAGGTTAGCTGCTGTAATTAGTGAGAACGTATCGTAATTAGAGAAAATGCCACGTTTAATTGCTAATTGAGTTTCTGGCTGATGCGAGATCTAATTTTAATCACCTAATTACGTGACTACAGGCTGCGGCCCACGGACGCTAAGGGTACCAATTCACAGATGCGCGCGCTCGCCCGCTCTCCTACTATACTGCCACTGCTGCAGCCCTCCCTCCGACTGCCTCTCTTCTCTCTTCTCTCTCTGGGCTTTTGAACGGCGCCGAGCGGCCTCAGTCACGTGAGAGCTCGTTTTCACGCGGCTGCAGATGCGCTTCAATCTCTCCCGACTTTGTATCCCAACTATATCTAACCCTCCGCGTTAGAGCGTCTTATCTAAACCGCGATTGTCCCAAATTCGATTTTTTTTTTCAACCACCCAACAATTCTTTGCGCGTATTATTTAACTTCGATCGACTGCTTACGATGAAATAATGAATCTATAAAACAAATTTCTAACAATTTACTATTTTCGCGTAAACTAAAAAAAAAATGACAAAGTCGAAGCTTCAAAGTTTAAAAGGTATAAAAATTAAAAGAAACTCGTAAAAGTTACACTGAATAGGACATTATTAACTAACATCGGAGAATATAATGCGCATAGTATCCGGAGTTATAAGTACCACACCTGAATAGGCTCAATCCAATTACTCACTTACGCACGTGCATTTCGAGCGCTTTCAATAAAACGGCAATTGAAAGCCGCCCAAATTGCATTAACGTTAACATCTTTATCTTTTGCATTTTGAATCGCTCGCATATAACTTCTTTTATTTGCAACATAGCCCGGGCTATTATGCTCGGCGCTATCAAAAGAAATCCACACCAGCTTGTGCGTGATTCCCCGCCCTCCCAGCGCATTCAAAGCGTATATCTCTCTGCTTGAAAATAATAAAAAACAAAAAATCAAAATTTTTTACGAACGTTGCGATTTTTCACGAAAATAATAATAAATATTCTATGGGGTGGTCTCGACATTGTCCTTTGATCATAAGCAGAAGTTACAAAGCCAATACCTCAGTCTCTGAATGTAAAAGAAGTAGTGGGAGGGAGAGAGAGAGAGTGAGAGTAGCTTGCGAGGGGGAAATGAGGCTGGGGGGAGTGGACGCGTTAATGAAAGGGAGAGGACACGCTGATCGCGGCTGCACTGTATAGAGGAGCTTGATGGATATTTCAGCGGCAAACAAATCATTTCGCCGGCGAAATATTTGCCGGGCCTACCGACGCAATGAATAGTAATCGACGATTAGGACGCCTCTGCCCGTTGAACGTATCGCGAATTTCGATCGTTTCACGCCAGACCGATCCCTACCCCTGCCCCCCTGCCCTCCCCCCACCTCAGTTCCTCTGTGCTCGTAATTATAATTACTATTATTGTTGTTGCTCCGCGGTGTATTATGGTCCCAGGCGCATTCAATATTCCAACTGTCGACTGCCGGCCGGATAGATCCATTTCTATTATGCGCGTTTCATTTTCAATTAATTATTAGGAAGTCTATTTCCATTGGGTGAGTGAGAGAGCTCTATTATGACGAGCAAATCATTTGTATGTGCCGTTAAAATACTGCTTAAATCTCTGGAAAATTTGACCGATCCCGCAAATCCGTGTTTTCCGTCGCTTATGACCTTGTACGTTTGTTGGCTATTTAAATCGGTATACCATACAATACCATCTCGGTACGGAGCATCTTATAAAAGAAAAAAAAAAGAATAACAAGTGAACTATAGATAGTTTTACCGCAGTACAAAGTTCCAAGATCGTTTTTTAGTTTTTCATTAATTAATTTAACTTAATGTTGGGGGAATCACAACGATCCAGCAATAAATAATACTACCAAATTATCTGTATGCGTATTGTCGATAGCTAAAAATCAACTTGAGTCAACACACTCGGTGGGCAGAGCTGAATCGTCGGCAAATAAGCAAGTATCATTGGATATCCTCACAGTGGCGCACCGAATGAGCGCGCGTCATCGAGGTGGGGTGCCCAACACGAAGGGGGGTATCGCGTTGCGATTTATTTAGCGAGCCGGGCCAGAGAGCAAGGGGAGCGGCAGGTAAAGCGGAGACATAAAGGGCTGCCTCTGCCAAGTCCCGAATACAATGTCGCTTGGTCTGATAAACAATTTGATCTTGAATGGCAGGGGAGAGAGGAAAGACCGGAGGGGGGGGGGTACTCTGGGCTCTGCGTAGAGGTTGAGAGAGCAGCTCACGCGGGGGGGCTCCGGGGGAATCGGGAGCGAAGGCTGTAACGAAGAGTACGGAAGCACCGCAAGTGCGTGGCACCGTCGTAACTTAGTATCGAGTGCTATCGCAACGCGCACTACCGGGACATTCGTAGCCGACGAGGAGGGCGGCGACGGAGGAGGTGGAGGAGGCAGGGGGGAATACGAGGAAGTGCGGCTATAGAAATTATACGGCTAACTCTCGCATGCGTTCGGCCGTGGGTATAGGGAGTCGGAGGGAAGAGCTGCGGAGTATTTATCGGAACGCGCGCCTCGTCCTCGTGGCTCTGCGCCCTAGCTCTCTTTGCCATTAAGGCGCTTATTAAGCTCGCCTGGCGTTCTCTAATCTGCGAGTGGACTGTGCCCGCGCGCGTATCGCAATTATTGGCCGCGGGACGAGTCGAGCGGCGACCGCAGAGAGCTGCTCAGCTGCAGTCGCCCCCCTTGCTACCCACCGTCGCCCAGCGAATACACGCAGACTGCCTATACGCACCCGTATAGCTGCGTACAGTACATATTGAGAGAGAGAGCTGGTGTAGCCGGAGCTAAAACTCACGGCGCAACCGGGCTTTCGCTCGTTTATTTAGCGCGCCGGGGCAAAATTATGCGCGAGCCTGACTGCACGTCGATTAGTTCATAAGTATATTTTATCGCCCCGGGGAAGGCGCGCGCGACAAATTCGCCCCGTTCAAATCGGACGGGCTTCTTAATGAGTCGCTTGGCCGAGGTGAGCACCTTTCTCTCTCTCTCCCCTGCACTTCCTCGTCGCACCGTACGCCGCTGCTACTGATTTACGCGCGAATTATCGAAATGACGAAGATTAAAAGAATTATTATCTGACGATATACGAGCGCTGAACTCGGGGGGGGGGGGCTTTTTTCCCTCCACCCCTGCAGCACGCGGATTTTCACTCTGAACAATTTCGAAAGCAATGAATCATACTCGGCGCACCTGAGAGAACGGCGACGTATCTGTATAGGTGCGCGAAAGCCTTGCTTCTGCGAGGCCTGCCTCTTTAGCTCTCGGAATGGCTTAATTTTTAGAAAGCAGCGCCGGCGGAGCGAGCGTCGAAGCAACGGCCCACACATACGCACAAGCCCACCCCTCCTCCTCTAACTAATTTTGCAATTTGCCTGTTTTGGTTATGCGCCCCAGCGCGGCCGCCGAGCGTAAAAAGTGCCCAGCTGCTGTTGCCCCCGCGCTACCTGCTATACAGATATACT
Organism: Anagyrus pseudococci; assembly: GCA_030522585.1. Lineage (NCBI taxonomy): Eukaryota > Metazoa > Arthropoda > Insecta > Hymenoptera > Encyrtidae > Anagyrus > Anagyrus pseudococci. The sequence goes on along the minus strand of JAPYYQ010000761.1, from coordinate 66,832 downwards.
ACTGCTGCTCGGGCGCGCTTGCCCGTAAATTCGTTTAGCAATTGATAACCGTTAATTGGCGCAACAAGCCGTGCTTCGCGTTTGATTCCATCAATATTAAAACTTTGAAAGTGCCCCCCTTCCCCCTTCACCCGCTACCGACGAGTAAAGAGAGAGAGAGAGAAAGACAGAGAGGCAGAGAGATAGAGAGAGAGAGAGAGAGAGAGAGAGAGAGAGAGAGAGAGAGAGAGAGAGAGAAGAGCAATTGTTTTTTTCAAGCTACCCTTTAAACGGCTCGGAGCTGCTGGCGTAATTAAGTTGCTAATCAGATTAGCCTGCTTGAAAGGGGACCGCGCTCGCCCGACGAGCCCCGAGTTGGATACTGCGACGACGACGACGATGTCGGAATATATACCAAGCGATTGCCTCGCGCTTCTTTTTCTCCGGCGAATGTGCCTCCCTCGGCTTCTTTCTCTCTCTCTCTCTCTCTTTCTCTCTTGGATTGGAAAAGAAACAAAGTTAGCGAAAAAATGCCACCCTCGGCTGCTCTACCGCTGGCAGAGTCCGCGCGTTGCCGAGCCTCGATGCTCTCTATTAAAATGTTAAAAGCCGGCAGCGGCAAACACATGAGCGCTGCAATTATCTCCGATTGGATTTTAACATCGAGAATCACTTTTGCCTACGCTAAACTACGTAATAATTTCATTGTCAGTCGAACGACGAGGCTTCGCTCCTTTTTTTTTATTTCGTTTTATTGTTGTTTTTGTTTACCAAAACACTGGCTAATGGTGGAAATCGTAATAATTGAATTTTTATGAGGTGAATTATTAGGTTTGTGTATTGGGGAAATGAATTCTAATCTTTGCCAGATTTATTTATTAGAATAATTTATACAAGTAATTTTGGTAATCAAAAAGGCATTTCATCAATGAATTGCAACATTGTAACTGTAATTTAAGAAAACTATAAGAAAATACGATTAGTCTTAATTTAAGCAAGGCACGCGTTAAGAAGTTGACAGAAATATTAAATACGTTAGAAAACTTGGAATTTTTCTGAAAAATCATAGCTCTTCTAAAGTTCCAAGAGAAAGCAAGGAAAAGAAAGGCGAAGCGAGAGAGAGAGCTGGATAGAGCTAAGAAAGTAGAAAGAGAGAGCCTCGCGCACTTATCAAAGTGAATTTAAAAAACGTAAAAAGACAAAAAGACAGGGCGCGTAAGAAGGAAGAAAGAGAAAGAGCGAAGTGCGGATGGGGGTATGTGGGGGAGGGCTAAGGTAGAAAAAGGGGTAGCGTAGCCGCGGAGGAAGAAAGTACATAGAGAGAGAGAGAGAGAGAGAGGGGGGGGAAGGTTGAAAAAAAGGAAGTCGGACGCCTTATTGTGCAGCGGCGAGACTCTGACTCAAAGGCTTAGCTTTGTACTGGAGCACGCGGGGGCTTAGGAAGGCCGAGGCTGCTGCTACTGCTTGTGACTAAAGGGGTGGCGAAAAACTCGAGCGCAAGCGGGATAGAAAGCCGGCCCCCTGAGGGGGGGTATAGAGCGCAGCTACGTCGTCGAGGCGCGCGCTGCTCCTAGCCTCTTGCCCCCCTGCCTATATCGCGTATACACGTATACGAGAAAGAGTTGCAGGCGGGCGCGTGTGTTAAGGTGCGGAGGGCAAGTGGGACGGGTGGGGGGGGGGGCTACACGTCAAAGAAGCAGGAAGAAAAATACACCTAGCTACCCGCGCCTCGTTCATTTTTATCCCCTAAAGCAATTTTAGCATTGTTTTAAAATAGTACTTAGCAGGGTCATTGTATTATGCATGCGCGCCCTCCAGGCCACCGCCGCCGCCGCCGCCGCTCCTCCGCAGCTCTCGCGAGAGCGAATAAGATGGGACGGCAGGGGAGGAGGAGGCCTCCAGGCCGGCGGCGCGCGCGCGCGAGAGAACACTTGATTCCTCGCGCACGTGAGCCCCGGCCCATTGTTAATCAGGCCCAGAGGCTTTCTTTCTCTCTTTCTCCCTCGTCCGACATTTTTTAACAGCGACTACCCAGCCCACCTTCCCCTTCCTCCACCCCATCCTTCTTCTTTTTTATTCCACCGACCCCCAGCCGCGCTTACGTTGCTCCCTGGCTTTATCTCTATACATATGACCGGCACACATGCGCGTACAGAGTTATAGGCCACTCGTCGCAATTTCCTTTCAACCAAAGTCTCGTAAGATAGCAAACGCTAAGTGCTGATCGATCGACGATCCGTTGTCAGCTGTATTATTCCGCCTCGGATTCAAGCTTATACCGACATGTTCAGAGGAAAAAGGAGAGTAGCGGAGGGCCAAGTGTGCGTTCGACGAGCCGATCTGCTGGCAATGCGATTGCATCGTGCGCCCGAATAAATTCCAAAATGTCGCGAGTCTCGGCATAAGCGCAGGACGGGGGGAGGGGGGGGGGCGAGACTCAGCCCCGAGGGGGGCCTGACCTCGTGCAATAAGCGTGACGTAGTCGAGTGCGATATTACTATTGTCTCGGCGCAGCGAGGTTCGAATGAAGGGGAGAGAGAAAGAGAAAGATGAGAGATGAGAGAGCCGCGAGTGACGCCCGCGGTAAGATTCCGAGGGCACTTGTAAGAGCCGAGTAAAGGCTTGCACATGCTTACCCAGTACATACGGCGCTCCTGCATTTTCGCTACTCCGCACGCGAATATTTTGTCCGCTCTCTTATGCCCCCCACGCCCTCCTTACCGGCTCCGCTTTAATAAGATCGTTGGATGTCTATGTGTGTGCCTCTCTCTCTCTCTCTCTCTCTCTCTCTCTCTCTCTCTGTAGTCTTCTTTTGTCAGCGCTATTTCTTGCTTTGACGTGCCGTCGTCATCGTGTGTCGACTTGTGCTTTCGGTATATATCCCCCCGGCGCTCTATACACGTTATTCCGCGTGTTTAATCGATCACACTTGTGGCAACTGCTGCTGTTGTTCTCGCCGAATCGTTATTTCCGAAGAATTTTCAACGACAACAATGTCCAGCTTTTAGTTTAGCCAAAAAATTCTAGTTCCGTTGAACTTTTCCATTTTTCAACGAGCCGCGCAGGAAAGAAAAAATTTACCTCTGCGCAAAATTACACGTATACAGCAAAGACAGGGAGGGCTAACTCTGTGTGTGTGTGTGTGTGTGTGCTTGCAAAGACAATTTCAAAACTGCAGCGCTAAGTACATGAGCCAGCGGCGGCTGCTGCTGCTGCGACGGCTTGTGCCGAAGGCGCTACGCTGATTCTCTCATGTATTCATTGTTCTCCGTCTCTCTTTCTTACATTCCTCTTACGCTCTTTCTATTCATTCCCAGCTCCTCGCTCTCTCTCTCTCTCTTCCCAAGTGCGTTTCTTCTTCATCTTCTTTTACTGCTTTCGTCCTTCAACTTCTTTTTGCCTCGGCGCAGCGAGACTCTCGCAACAATTCTCTAGCACTCCAGCCTTTATCTTGAAATTCAAATTTTCATTCCCGACATTATACTCCGAGCGCGCGCGCGTACTTTTCAAACGAGCGTATTTTCCTACCGATGTATGTATACAACGACAGCGGTCGCTCATATTTTCATCAATGATACGGGGACATGTGGAAAGTTTTTACATCGTTATCTAGAATAACCTCGGGACGCTGTGTGCGCGCGGCGAAAAAATCGACTAATGCATATTTCGTTGATTAAAATTGTTAGCATCGATCTTTAATGCGGACGAACGTGTGTGTGTGTGTGAGTGTGTATCTATGTGTGTTTACACACAAGAGGGAATGTAGAGCCGAGCGATGTAGTAGTATAACAGGCGTACGGTGTGAAACACACATCGCTCTTGCCGCGCGCGCGCGCTTTTCGCTCGACTTTGTAACAATTTTAAATTAATGACCAAACTCGCCATTACTGTAATTAATACTGCCGGCATTATGCTGCTCGTTTTGTCGGGGCGTTTTCGCGCGGCAGAGGGCCGCCGCCGCTATACTAAAGTAGCCTGATGCACCAAATAAAAAAGTTCGACCCGGCAACAAACGCGTAAATACACGCTTTCGCAATGAGAGGAGGAAAAAAAATGAGAGAGAGAGAAACGAACGACCGGTATGGGAGAGGAGGGAACATTGAAACTCAGGCGACGTCAGGGGGGGAGAGCTTGGGGTGTCGCGCATAAACGAAATTCCAAATTAATTATTGTTTCAAATTTCCATAAACTGTTTCTCGCGGCGGCCAGGTTTCCCCTCATCCTCGAGCCTCCTTCCACTTACAGTCACAAAGCACTCGTATCTCGTCTCGTTTATAAAACGTTGGCGAAAAAGCGCCAACGAGGCCACCTGCTCCGCTTACTCTCTCTCTCTATATCTTCCTCTATACAAACGCTGTGTAAAAACCCTGCGAAATTCGAAACTGCGCGATTTCTTTCGCGACTCCGCCGCGTTGCAATTAATAAACTTGGCATTTCTGCAATGGCGTATTAAAGAAAATCCAAAGCAAAAAATTACAAAACTTGAAAAAATATGCTTAACAAGAAGGCTGATGGCGGCGGTTGGAGAGGGGGAGGGGGCAGGATTGACGCGCAAGTGCAGGTGTCAATAAAGCGACAAAGTTCCATCGGTAGGTGTATCGCGTATACAGACACGCTCTCGTGCAAGATAGGAGATAAATATTGGTATTTGAGCGCGGCGGATAATGCAAACAAACGCTCGATGAGTTATGTTTCGGAAGTACGGCCTCTCCCTCCACTGCCCCCGTACTACCCCCCCCTAGAATGCGCTCTCTGTACACACGTATACGTATATCCGCACGTACAGCGAGGTGTGTTCGTGTTCAGCGGCCACCGGGGCTCGTGCAATTTCGATACGTTGCGTGTTAAATTTGATTCGAATTACCCGGGCCTGGTAATGCAAGCTCTCTCTCTCTCTCCCCCTCTGCAGTTCGCCGGCTCTGGAAGATGAGTCGATGGGCGGAGGAGGAGGCGCTGAGGTGGCGAGTTCCTATTATTACTTCGTGATTATTCGCCTTCGACGATCTAGCGTTGGCGAACTTTGCCGTACGCGGACACCGAAAACTTCCTCCTCCGGCTCCTCCCCCCCCCCCAGCGCAGCTGATATCGCCGCGGATATATGTGCACGCGCGCTCAGCTACCACTCCCCCCCTCCCATTGCCGCTGCTCCCTATTCACCCCCAACACTCCTCTGTGTGTATACACGCCCGACCACCAGGCGGCCTATATTTACGCAATTAATACGCTTGCCGCAACGACGTCCGTCATCCGCACGCTATGCACCGCGTTCGGCTCTTCCGGCACCTCTATTCGCTACAGCAGCGAAATCATCGCGAGCGCTATCCACGGACTGTATCTCATATCGCTACTTTGTTCCTATCAGTTTTTCCGTTTGTTCAAATTTCGATTTGTTAAACAGCTCATCTCAGCGACGTGCATCGAAAAAATTTTCCCTTCCACGCATCGTCCTACAGCTCCCTCAGGCAAAGAATCATAATCAATTTGCGAGGACAAAAGCTCGAGGGAGAGCTTTGTAACGCGTCACTAAGCGTCGGAGATTACGTTGTTTGACCGCGGCTAGTATATGTATAGCAGGAACACTTACGTGATCGTCCCGCATGGAATGAATTCGCTCCGACGAGACGTCTCCCGGCGTCTGGTGAATGACAAGCGCTCGAAAATCCGCTGCAGGTCTGGAACAGGCAAACAAATACAAAGTATGAAGATGTGTATAGGTGAAAAAGCCAAGGTAAAAATACGGCCGAGGGGACACGCGCAAGAGATCTGTATATAATAATATCGGGGGGGGGGGGACCTGTACCGGCAAGCGCACCGTACAGCGCTGAGCCCGGAGTGTCCCGGGCGCGATTACGGCTATTTTATACCACTTGTACCTTATTACACGATAGCTGCTGCCGCTGATACACCAAATAAGCGGGCATGCCATTATGAGTGTCATCTGAATATCCAGCTTCTCTCAGTGTGCCCCTCTCTCTCGCTCTTTCTCCCGGCGTCGCGCGCGTCCCGTCGCTGCTCTTGAATACCCTCCACTTACCATTAAGCACATTACTATTATCCTATTACTGCCAAAGCCCAAAGAGTGAGAGAGAGAGAGGTGATACGCGCGTCTCGGGCCGACGCCGGGGCTCTCGCGCGCTTATGATGCGCTCTCGCGCACACTAGGCCCACTTGCGCAAAGTGGTCTCCCGTTCATTACTAAATTATATGCTCCCCGGCCGCTGGTTTTACGGCGTAACGCGTTAAAAACCCGGCTCCGCGGCAGTGTTACATTAGCGCCCGCGCGCGTGAACGCGAGAACCGTGGCAAACGGCACGAATCAATTACGTATATAATACGCACAAATAAAGCATTATATTTATAAATATAATGTATACATCCAATTGGCCGCATAAATACGTAGGGCTGACGTGTCGATGCTGTTTGCGGGGAGAACGCATAATTAACGTAATTAATGATTAGAGCGCGACTATATGCGGATGGGAAAAGTGGTAGGGCCGCATAGACTATACGGCATACACGCGCGCACGTCTATCGCGCGGCTCGCTTGAAAAACTCGGTTATTCATGCGCCCGGACGGATAAATAATTAAGGGCAAACACGCTGCTGTGAAGGATACACTTATATGGGATAAATACGACGGCATGTGTATGTGTTGGCCCTTACATACATTATCTTATTATTTACGGGCTAGCAAGGATTTCCAATGGTTTATCGATGCGCAAACAGAATCAATTTTCATAAGTCATAAGCTTGCAATTGCGAATTAAATGAGTTGTACTTTTAAATAAATGCAGTTAATCACGGGGGAAGGGTGGGTGGGGGCAACGGGCACGGGAGTTCGCGGCGGCACACATCGGCCAGAAGGATAACTTTAAATTTAATTATCAATCAATCAGCGTTTTAATATTGTTTGATTTTATTGCCGACATTAATTAAATTTGACTCTCCGGTTCCCTGCTACGGCATTTTCGTATAAATAATTATTTGAATATATTGCATTGATTAATGCCGTGTCATTAAGGCCGTTGCATTAATAAATTAGTTAGCAGAGGAAAATGTCGGTAGTGAGTTTTCGAAATTTCGAACCAATACACACATACACAGCGATAAACGCGCGTGGAATACGTGAGGAGCGGAGTTGCTCAATTTGCTCGGCGTGAGAGAGAGAGGAAGCTAGACAATGGGAAAGAACAATATTTTAAAACAACACAGGTCTAACGAATAAACTTTCAAATTACGAATTATTATTTTGCTAGTTTTCGTAAAAAAAAATTACAAAAGAAAAAGCAAAAATATACATCGTTGGTTTTGAGCTGTGCCGGGGGTGAAAATAAGCGCTGAAAAAGGTAAGAACGAGCGAAATAAAAGCAGCGAGTTAGAGGGGAGAGGGTGTGCAATGTGAGAAAATCGATACTTCTCACGAAAATCAGAGAGCCCGAACGAAGTATGCGTTCTGCGCGGGGCGAATATGCAGGGCCGGCCGCATTATATCGCCTAGCGTTCGAAGCAAAATAGAGTCATTATGCAAATGGCCGAGCGAGAGAGAGAGAGAGAGAGAGCGCATAATATTAGGAACATTATATACCCTCTCTACCCGTCGAACTAATAGCTTATTTACATGCGGACGTTACTTAAGTTGTTGCGCATAATAAAATCCAAGCGAAATACGTGTAACAACTCGACGCGCGTATTATATTATATATACGTATAGACACACACGCGCCCGCGCGCGCTCTTGCACGCACGGACAGCTCTTTCCAGGCGAATAAATTCTTTTGCTATTGTGCACGTGCGCCTCGTAAAATTTTCAGCACGAAATGGACTCTACTACCCCCCGCTACTGTTTTTCATAAGGTAAGGCGCTCTCTGCTTGAATCATCATTACGAATAAGAATAATGTATTATTTATCAGAGGTTTACTGTTTGCCGATTTATTAATATGTAAGGCAAGCTTGGAAAAATACGAATTCAAGCCAGATTAGAATCGAATTCTTTATGCTCGGCGAGAAAGAGAGATTCTTGTCGGCTATTAAAATTTCTGCTGGTCTGATTGATGCTCGAAACTCCACCTCTAAAGTTGAGTCATTAAAAAAAAACAGGAAAAAAGAGAAAAAATAGGATGAAAGGCTGTAATTGACTAACAATTAAAGATTGTTATTCGAGCTCGTTGTACACAGGCAGTTACTTAATTGGCTACTTTAACATTTTTTTTCATCGCTTCGGATTTATAAGATAATTCGAGCTGTGACGTGTGAGCGCATCGATCGATCTTCAGTCGCGCATGAAACGTGTGTGTTTTACTTAGCCAATCGCGTCTTTTGATACGGCTATACCTTGCGAAGTTGAAAATTGAATTCGGTATCAATTAAAATCTCAATGTTATGACATATTTCGAAAAAAACGTTTGCGAAGTATAAATAAAAATCGATACTATACCGAAGTAAATAGGCACGCGCGCGGGGTAGAAAAACGCGTTTTGAGATATTCGCGTATCTGGAGGGACGAGCAGGCTGCAGCAACATTTTACTTAGCGCAAAAAAATATCTCGTTTTCACCGAGATTCAACTGAGGCTAAAGTGACTTTTTGAAAAAATTTTCATCGCTTTTTTTTCTTCCTCTTTTTTATATATATATATATATATATATATACAGTATAGGTATACGTGTGTGTATATAGACATACATACATATATATGTCTATATGAGCCCCGGAGCGCAAGCCAGTATTACAAATGGACAAAATAAAAACCTTTTAGTGATCCATTTTTTTAATTGACTTTTTTCCGTTTTGTAACCGGCATTGTCTTCTCTCTCCCTCTCTCCGCCTCCCTACCCATTCCCTCCTGTCGCTCGTCTTTCAAAACTTCCGACGAAGATTTGTTTTGCAAATATGACAAATCACTTTTGCCCGGCCTCCGACCGCAAATAAAATAAGATTGTTTAACTTTGAGCTTTGCGATGAAAAAAAAGCAGATTAGCTCGTTTGTCACGAATTAGATCTTACGTTTCGTAATAATGTGAAATGCGCATTTATTTTCTAAAGGCATAGGGGTAGGCAAATATGCCTATACCGCAACAACGTTAACTATACGTTCAGCGCCTATATAGCAAGGAAAATAAACAAATAATATGTATAACGGAGTTATTGATTTTATTCTTTATCATTTTGAGGCTAAAAATGCGCGGCGCTGCTATATTTATTCTAGGACGTTTTAATTTATTCATAGTTTACCGAAGTTCGACGAATTTCTTTATCGACAAACAAAACAATGCAGCAGCGTAGATAGAGAGAGAGAGAGAGAGAGAGAGAGACCGGTGGACTATGCATTTACAGGGCCGAATGAAAAATAGGAGAGCGAGAAAGAGATGGGTCGTCGGGGAGGGGGGGGGGGTGGCAGAGGGCGTTGAAAAAAAATAAACAGCCCCCCGGTCCTCCTACCCGTTGCACTGGGTTCTACGGTCCTTCTCGTCGATCGCAGTAGCTTCTCTCTTTCTCTCCCTCTCTCTGCGCGTACACTCGCTTCTGCGAAAAAATAATTCAATAATCTTGGCGAATTTTTATTCCGCGGCGGCGGATTTAATTAAACGGCAAAGCAGATTTTATTATTTGCAATCGCGCCGAGGCCTCGGAACTCCCCCCGAACTTTCCTCTGCCGCGTTGTGCCGCAAAGCAAGAGACAGGGAGAGTACGGCAGCAAGAGCGAGTACACGTCCGTGTGTCATCCGTGTGTACGCGCTTGATTCTCCCCCCCCCCCCCCTCTCTACCCACTCCCCGGCACTGCCTTGTGTGTAATGCCGTGGAAGGCAGCCCCGGCGAATACTTTCCAGCCACTTCCGAAGCTAAATTCATTACCCCCGAGCCGACCTGATTGTCCTTCGATTTTCATGTCATATTTTATTATTTTTACTTTGCCCGCGCCCCAGCGCTCTGGATTTTTCCTCGAGATACACCGCTAAGTGGGTTAGAAAATAATTCTGATAATCTATTTAAATTTCATTGGCCATGATAAAAGTGGGCCGTGTGCGTTTGTTATTTTGTTTCGACGAGTTTTCAGAGCTGAAAAGACGCTTTAAAAAGGCTAATGACAAAGTTTAGACGTATACTGCTCGATCTCGTGTATAACTGCCAGCATTGTAAACGAATAAATATCATGAAAAATATTAGAAAAATTTTCGAACAATATTTGCATACTTGTCAAATGAAAAAATTGGCGCAACGTTGTTGTGGGAGGGGCGGATAAATGATTTAGTAGAAGTGACAAAATTTGTATTCTACATATCTGGCATTAGTAAATTTTTTCTCCCATTGGGTGCTGTATAAAAGAAAATACGAAAAATATATGTACATATATCAAAACTTTTTTATGACAGCTAGTCAATCATTGTGTGCCCTCTCCGCGCGCATTTTAAATTTTGCATATTTTTAATTCTTTGTACACATATATCAGTTTTATATTAATCAATACGCATCTAAACCATTCCCTTTTTTTTTATTACCTTTTTCTTCGGCATAGATATTTTATTAGCATAAAGTCTACATACGTATGCAGCGGCAGGCGAACAAAAAAGTAAAAAAATACGCGAGAATATCTGGTAGCGAATTTTCGGCTACAAACATTTTTTTATAAATTCCCTTGTCAAACGACTTGCAAGAGCAACAATTATTCGACAACGCAAAAATATTTAAGCAATTCTTTATTTAAAATTCCTTCTAAACCACACACGTACACGCGCGCGCGCATCCATTCGAAAATAAAATCGCCTTTTATCCCCCAAGCAAAAAAGAAGAAAGACACGCCTAGCCGAGCTGGCTTTTACAAGTGTATACCTGCGGTGGTTGGCCGCTGGCCGCGATATTACGCATTATAACGCAGACTCGAGCAAAGCTTGGAGAGGGCTGAGTCGGCGGATTGAGAAAAAGCGTGCCCGAGGCGCGAAATTGCAGCAGCCGCGGTGGAAAAGTGCGCCGGGATTAGCGTCATCCGCAAATTAACCCTCCCGAAAAATATCGGAAGCGCGGCAATATTTCTTGCAGATTTTATCTCTCGCCTCGTCTGCCAAGCCCCTCCCTCCTCTCGCCACAAGAACGAGCGGTGATAAAGTGCGCGCGGGCCCGTCATCGCGGTCCTTGCCGGCCCCCGGGGCGCGCGCTTATGATTATTCATTGGCCCGGCGCTTCCACCCCCGTATTCTCTCTCTTTCGTCGCGAGGACGCGAGACAAGGAGGAGGAGGGACGAGTGCGAGAGGGAGCGACTAGAGCGTATACGCGTGCGTGTGCGAGAGAGAGAGAGAGAAGAGCGTCCAGTTTGAAAAATCGAACGCGAGCGACGGACTGGGCGTCGCCATTTTCTGATTGAATCCGAGCTCAAAGCCCGTCTTTTGTCTCTCGCATCGCCATCCTCGGCCTCCGCAACCCCCTTCTGCCCAGCCAGCCATATACGGCAGCGACTGGGCCGCTCTTTTACTCTGTGGAAGAGGGAGGCGCGCTGAACCAGCTGGATGGACTTATTAAAATTTGGCTGCCGTTAAATTATCTTAATTGCTCTTCGACTCTACCCCCCTGCCTCTATACATTTTGATTACTGCGTGGATTTTTTCAAAGATTGTACCTTAATTCTCAGCCTTGATTGTCTTCGACCCGTGATAATTTAGCAGAAGGCCAAATGAGAAGAGCGAGAAAAAGAAGAAAGTCCGGGGGGCAGGCTAGGTTGGTTTGCCTCCAAGCATTGTTATCTTCATATTTAGCGGACACGAGGAGGCGAGAGTTGGGGGTGCGGATATGCCGGCGACAGGAAAGTTTACGTGTAAAAAGAGCGAGCATGGGGCGGTGGTGGTGGTGAAAAGGTAATGCTCGGCAACAATTATGAAACAGCAGGTAATAGGAAAATACATCAATTAAAAGCAAGAAAAATTTAACGAGGTATAATGACCGTAGCCGGAGAAAAGGCACGTTCATCACGTGGAATAATGGACAGGCGTTTCCTCGTTTACACATTCACGTGCGATTCGTACACACCTACGGGAGGGGGGCCTCTCTCTCTCTCTCTCGCTATACTTGCTTTTTAACAAAATGCATTCTGCCGGCGCGCATTTTGCCCACTTTGTTCGCCCGCGCGAGCCGTGCGCGTAGTGTAGAAAGGGTGCGAGGCAGACGAGGATGTTTTATTTCAGAAATAAACGCGTTTCGCGAGAAATAATATTTAACGGCGTAATGTGACAAACCCTTGCCTCCCTAGCCCGAGGCGAGAGAGCAGAGGGTCTCTCTGGGTGCGGCACATATTTCTCCGCTGCTCGCTTTGCTAAAACGCCCCGGTGTGTTTTTTGCGCGCGGCTCTAGCCCCAGCGAGAGAGCGCAACACGTGTGACGATGGCACCGAAATTCGCTGAATTCCTAAGTTTTCGCTAACACCAGAGAGAGAGTGAGAGAGCAAGCCTCGGGGGATTTATGAAGCGCCGCCGAGACTGTTTTGCTCTTTATTTAGCTTTAACGAGTCACTCGCGCGCATCGGCGACTTATGAGCCAGACGAAAGACTGATGCCGGATAAATGAGTCTTGTATTTAATTGTCTCCGACTGCGCAGCATTAAGACACCAAGATTGTGTTACGGTTATTTTGGCTATATCGCCCCGATTATTTCTACATAGATTTGCCGATAATTTCTATCGCTTTGCCGAGTCAATTGGAAATCGATTTTGATTGCCAGCGAGCCTCGTCGATCATTTATCATTCGTCCCAAAAAAGCGTTTCTTCTAAATGACGTTTTTACAGCACGGCTACGATGTAAGAAATAAAAAAACTATATAAATTCAGAGTATAAATCGAAGCTCGGCTACATTAAAGATATTAAAAATAGCGGCGATGTATTTATTCGATTACTCGCGAAGAGCTACAGGGCTGCCTCGTAATTTTCCATAGATCAGAGAGATCGGTATAGGCGTAGTCTTAGAGGAGGAGGAGTGCGGGCCTGCCTCCGACGGCGAGCCGTCAAGATATGTGCATGCATACGTTGATATCCCTGCATAACTGCATTAAACGGCCGAGAGCGCGGCAGGTACATTTGCGAAATGATGGGGGGACCGCAAGTGTGCCGAGACGACCCCCAGGAGGGAGAGAGAGAGGCTCCGCCGAGGAGACATAAAAATGCCTATAAAGATGCTTTGAATTTCACATTCGCCCGCGGCCGGTCAACATTCAAATGAGCTCTCGATCTATAGGTGGTCCGCCTACCCCCTTCTGCTGCCGCAGCTGCATGTTTTATGCGCTCGAAGATGACCGGTCGCTCGGAATCCGCCAACTGCCTCAGATATGTTTACCGAGTCTATCTGACACGGGGCCGGCCGCGTAAAGTCCAAGGTGATATGCCTGTCCATGCGGTCGGCTCTGCCTTCGCTCTGTATGAGTTTGAGTACGGGTGAAGGGGGAATCGAAGGGTCGGAAATGTCGGATCTTAACGTGGTCTTCGAAGGAGAACGTCGCGTTTCCAAAGAAATAAAGCAGGGCTTCCCCGGCGATGTGGCCGCTGCGTAAATAAGACACTAAATCGTGATATGTATTTCAGCATTTCCAATCTTGATTTATCAGCTTATTTTATTATTATCGTTTTCTCTTATATTCTAGACCCGTGGTCTTAGCGTATTTTAAAGAATCCTTTACAAGTAACACTTGTATTTGTTATCGCGTCGACTGTTTTTCAATAAATGATTGTCCAGTCCTCTAAATATTGAAGAGGTTTCATGTAAACAATGCCGGCAGAGTAAAGCGAAGCTTCAAGCATATACCGGGGCTTTATTCGTCGCGTTTTAAGAACCGAATAAGATTTCCCAGTGAAAACAAGTATAAATCTAATAAAGCGAGAGCGCGTCTAAATAAGTTTGAGCTTTGGCATTGCGGCTCTCTCTCTCTTCGACTCATTGCCCTTCGCTCTCTCTCTCGCCGCGCAAGTAATTTAAATAAACAAATTATAAATATTCGCTCGTCGCGTCGCGGCAAATAAAACGCGCTGGAAATGAATAATCATTGCCGCGCGAGAGAAACAGAGAGAGATGGAATAAGAGAAAAGAAGAGCAAGTGAAAGGGAGGGAGGGAGAGATGAAGCTGCAAGGCAGGGCCGGCGATTCGATTGATTAAATTTTTAATAATTCATTTGCATTTCGCCTGCTTCTCGGCTTGGTCGCGCGCCTCTCTCGCTCTCCTCCGCGCCCTGTGTTTTGCGCCGGAACTCGCGCGCACTTCTGTACACCCCTTTAATATACTTTTAAATTACATTTTCAATTGACGTAGAGGACGAGAGCGAATTATCGATTGTTTCGAGAGAGAGAGAGAGAGAGACCCATGCTTGATCAGAGTTTATTACTTATGCTTTGCTTCTTCTCTGCCGCGCGCTCTCTCCTGTTGAGTTACCCGCTTCTCATGTTAAATATTTATACACGCCAGATGCGTACGCATTTATATTAAATTTTTTTTTCTTTTCGATTACTCTTCTATCACCGATTTCAGCTACTCGCTTTTTACTTAATTTAACGTTAAATTTTTCATCAGGAGTCGAAAAGAGAATGTTCTCTTTCTCTCTTTTGCCCATCTTTCTGCTGCTGCTGCTGCTGTTCGATACTTGATTGTATTTATATCGAAAAAAGATATCTTATATAATCGAAAAAGCAGACTCTTAATTACATAAACTATCTGACGGACGCTAATGAAATTACTCTATTTAATCCATTTGTTTGACTTTTTCCCCCCAGCTAAAAATACATTCTCTCTCTTGGAGTTACATTCATTTTTAGTCCATCGTCGGTTCTCAATAATAAATAACGTTTATTATCTAATTTTTAAATCTAAGAAACGCCCAGAGGAATTCAAAAACGTCATTTGCGTCGGAAGCCGCCGTCAGTTTGTGTTCCCAGGTAATAAAGCGCCCCGGCAGTTATCTAAAACGAAGTAGCAGCGTCAACGGCAGCGTCACTATAGTAGTAGCAGTAGCAGCAGAGCAGCGGCATTTCGAAGGAGATTTTGGATGCGCGGAGGGGGGGGGCGTATGTGATATGACGAAAGGGAGTAAGGAAATCAGAGTTGGATCCGAATCTCATAACTTCCGGCCGGATGACGCGGGACTCAATATTCAAGATGACCGGCGGACTTGGGCGCCCTGGACGACGGTGGACGGATGTGACGTCACGCCTCGTCGGCGCCTCGAGTCATATTAGAACGAGAAGTTTCATATTGCCCCCAACATCCTGCAGTCCGACGACCGAGATTTCCTTGACCAAAGTTTATCCATGCTTCACCTGGCCGCGTGCTAATATCCATTGGAAATACTCGGCTGCCCGGCACCCCCCCCCCCAACGTCGCTTTCAGTTGGAAGCCACCGGGCTAGTATCTAGTTATATGAAATGTCTCGCTTCCGACCCTTGTTCCATCAAGCGCGTTTATGAAAAATCAACGACGAGAGAACGCTCGAACCGCCTGATTTATAAAATAACAATTCACAGTCAGTTGGGAATATTTTGCGTAAATGTATCAAAAGGAAGAAACAATTAAAATTCGGCCGAGTAAGTATAAGGTCTTTGGCCTACTACAAGAATATATATGTCAACGCGCTGTGTGTGTGTGTGTTCTCGGCGAAGTAGTCAAAGCAAAAGAGATTGGCCAAGAGGCAAAAGAAAAGAAGGGCCGCTCGAAATGACAGTGGTCGAGGATGAAAGACGAAGCGGCACGGTGGCGGCCAGTGCTCTGAAAACTTTTTCGGAAAGCCGCCCAGTGCGCGGGGGGGGGGGGCGGCTATGAGCCCCCGCGGCAGAGCAGACAAGCAAAGTAACACGAGCATCGACGAGTATATTTTCGAAGCTTTTCGGCCAAGCGGAGCGCATTCCGCACACGTAGGGGGGTAAAGAGTGCCGGCGTCAGCCGGGGGAGGGGGCGGCTGGGTGGAATAGGGAGGAATAGTAGGCGGCCAGTTGCGCGGCTCGAGCGAACGGTTTTAAATTCCTTTTGAGCCGAAACTAGCTCGCGCCCGCGCGCCATTTCTCTCCTCCGTGCTGCAGCAGCCTCCGCCTCCTCTCTAGGCGCGCCTGGCTCTAGGGGGGCGCCTGCCTAGGCGAGAGCGAGCGCGGACTAGCACCGCGGCGGCCGGTAAAAACGCGGGGGTGGAGTCGAGCGAGCTACGAGTGTACGCGTAGAGCCGTGTGCGCCGAAGCCGGCGGCCCCCCCACCGCCACCCCCGACCCGCGCCCCCCGCCCTCGCCACCCACCTGCCGAAAAAAGAGAGCCGAGCGAGAAAAAATCATTTGCACGGTAATTCGAAGCCTGGGATTTCAGCCGATAAAAGAGGACGCACAGAGCCGCCGCCGCCGCTCGACGGACCACCACCACCGCCGCCGCCACCGCTACTGCAGCAGCAGTAGCAGCCGCGGCCTGCATACAGAGGCAAGAAACAAATGAACAAATTCGCGTTTCAGAATAATGCCCGGCAATCCCATCTACCTGCTGCACCTAGCGCCCCCTACCACCCCCCGCGCATCCTCCATCCCCACCAGCCCTGCCCGACGACCCCACCCGGACTGCTGCACCGCGAACGCACGCCGCTCGCTGCTGCATCGTGTCCGTGCACGCATGCACGCGCCTTCCTGCAGCTCCCCCCCCCCTCCCCAGGCTCCTCGCCTTTCCGCATCGCCCCTTCTCGCTCGTGCACTCGCTCGCCCGACCCCGCCGCGGACGGATCTCCCCCGACTCGACGCCGCTCCGCCGGCCCTCCTGCCCCCGCCGCCGTCAGCCTCCGACCCTACTTTTTTCATTCCGTCCTATCAATTGATCAGGTTTTAAATTTCCGCGTCCATCCGAGCCGCGCCTCCTCCTGCGCCCCCCCCCCCCCCCGCCCCCCCCCCCCCCCGCGACCCCGTCGCCACTGTGCCTTTTCCTCCTACCACCGGCATTTTTCCTCTTTCAGTTTTTATCCCCTGCCTGCTCTCCAGCCCTCCCCTTGTGCATACCCTCCAGCAGCGGGAGCAGCAGTAACCCCTTCCCGTTCCCCTTTGCTCCGACGCCTCTCTCTCTCTGCTGCTTCGTTTGTCTCTGTCGCTCAGGCCAGTGGCGCGCGCGTCTCTCGCTCTCTAAGTCAGCCCCTTTTATTAAAAGTCCAGCTCGAATTAATTTAACAGTCGAACCTCCTGCCGCCGCTCGTCGGCTCTGTCTCTCGCGCGAGAGATGCAATCTCGGCTGGGCCTACTTAGCCCGATGCCCCGGCAACGACGAGCCGAGAGTGGGCGCGTGCCGCCTCGGCCTTTCCACCCCTCCCCCTACTGCACCAGTAGCGCATATCGTGGCTTGTATCTCTTCGCCTTTTTTCGCTCGCCCTCGTCCGCGAACGTGTTTCGCCTTGCACCTTGGCCTGCCCTCCCCCCGTTCCCTCCCAGTTGCCCCAGCCCCTCCGGTGCTGCTGCCTGTACACTTTCCGCCTCAATCCGCTTATTTGCTCTTCGAGCCTCGGCTTTTCGCCTTTTATTTTCTTCTGTTTCCAGAGCTCGCGCGCTCCTAGTCTTTTTTCCTTCCCTCTTTCCGCACGCTTTCTCTCTTATTTGCTCCGTTTAACTGTCGTCAAAAGGATGAAACGAGCAGTACATCTGTGTGCCCTCTGTTGACTAGCCTGGATCTTCATGCGTTTAAGTACCGACGAGAACGCGCGCGCTCAGCCCCTTTTGGCGCTATCGAATCTACGTTACATTTTTAATACGATTATTCCTTTTGTTCCCTCTCTTTCTCTCTCTGCTCTTGTCTACATGCGTGTACGTTCTTTTTTTTTATTCGAAATAATAAAATCTGTATTTTAATATTGATGAGAATTTTTTTTACTGATTTTGAATATGTTTAATTAAATGAATATCGGGACTGAGTATTACATTTCAAAAATTGCTTTTATTAATTAAAAAGAAAAATATTAAAATTAGTATTCGCGAACGTATTCATTATTTCGGCGGCCCTTTATCAAGTTAAATTGCAGTTAATGCCTGAATTATTGTCAAAAAAAAGGCTCCCTAGTGGATAAATCATGATTCTGGTCTTTAATTAAATGCAAGAGCTTTTTTGCGTCCTATCGAATCATCAAAAGAAAAAGGGGATGCACAAAACACCCGTGATTGTAAAAATACTCATTAAAAAGAATCATCCAGAAATAAAAGGCAAAAAAAAACGTGGAAAAAAAGAAAAGAATAAAAATTTTATGAAAATTTAAAAGAAATAATTATTTAAAATTTCGCAAAGAAGCGAAAAACAAAATGGGAAGAAAAGATGGGGCAAAAGTGAAACAGAAGCTACAAGTTAGCGAACGGACCGCTCGGTATCAAGTTAAATTCCGCTCGACTCTTAACCAGCTGTCTCTTTTTCCCTCCCGCGAGCTACTTCTCAGCTCGAAGGTCACACAGCCGGATCAGAAGGAAAGGTAGAGAAGGGGTGAGGCGGGTGGGGGAAGGGGGGGTTAACCGGGTGGGCACATAGAGCCACCACGAGTGAAGTTTTAATTAGCTTTTCCGAATCACTGATGTGGTCGAGGTCGGTTCACCGCTTCGCGAGTTCCTTTGCTCGGGGAACAAAGAGCAACAGAAGAGGAGAAGGAGGGGGGGGGAGGGTAGGGCAGCCCTCTTTCCCTCATCTCCTCGGCGACTAACGTTGTATTCCTTTGGACAATGGCTAAACCAAGCAGCTGCCGGACCCCGGCGAGCTTTCGAAGACTACCCCAGCGCGCTGCCTCTGCCCGCTGTATCTAATACTCTCCCGCTATACTGTTGCTACCGCTGCTGCCCTTACCGAGATTGAAAGAAGCCTCGAGCCCATGTTAATTAACGCTTCGACTTTTTTTTTAAGCTTACTTCTGCCAATAAGAACTTTTTTTCACCCCCTCTCACTCTCGGCTTCTTCGTCTTATTCGCCCGCAACTTATCTTTCTCAC
Source organism: Anagyrus pseudococci (assembly GCA_030522585.1). Taxonomy (NCBI): domain Eukaryota; kingdom Metazoa; phylum Arthropoda; class Insecta; order Hymenoptera; family Encyrtidae; genus Anagyrus; species Anagyrus pseudococci. The sequence goes on along the minus strand of JAPYYQ010000761.1, from coordinate 47,916 downwards.
TCTCTTGCCCCCGTCTTTACAAATTAACTTTTATTTATGTCACAGCTCGCTCGGCTAATTCGGTATTGTTCTTTGCTTATGAAAGAATATATTGAATTTGCAACTTTTTTTCTCTCTTTCTTTGCTCTTTCAATGACTGTAATTCTTTAAGCATCTTATAGCGTATCAAACCCTCGATTTGCATTCATCAACATTTCAAAAGTTACGCAATGGCGATAATAAGAATAATTCGTTCCTCTTAGTTTAATCACCTAGCCGAGAAAAGGAAAACAAAAGAATTTCACAAATCTGAAAATCGATGATTTCTCGCAGTTATAGAGGTGGGAGGGGAAAAAAACGGTCGGAAGAAATATTATTATCAAGCAATTTTACGCAGCTCGGACGTTTTTCTCCGGAGTTGGCGTTTCGAAATCCCCAGGATTTTGCGTTGGAAAAAAGCATCAAAGCCATTGTGTACATCCAATCGAGATGTTGCCAGCCAGATCAATACAACTGTAAATTATCCGAAGAAATTATCGGCGAGCGAGCGCGCGAGAGAGGGCTTCGCAAAAAGTGGAAGAAAAAAAAAGCTCGCGGCTCCGCGCAAAAAGCCGGGCCACACGCGCACACACACGGACACGTACGGTTGTACAAGCGAGCGGAGAAGGAGGAGGAGGAGGAGGAGGCGGAGGATGGGGACGTACGTATATGCGTGCGCGCCCCTGCCGCTGCATCACGCGTAGACGCGCGCGGAAGTGGATAAAGGGGTGCAGCGGGGGTGCAGCCGACAGAGAGCCCGAGCGTCCGGAGTATAGAGGGGCGGGAGGGGCCGGGGGGCCACTAGCTTCGGCGGGAAAAAAAATAGGGGGAGGACGTATTAAAAATAAAAAATTGCCGTACATTTTTCAGGCATTAACCTGTGGGCGGCGCGCGGGTGGGCAGCGGCGGCGTTGCTGCCGGGATGATTCGGGAAGGGGGTGCTCGATACACGGGGCTGGTCGGAGGGGGCCGCCGCGAGGAGGAGGTGTGCGGCTCCGCGGGGCTCTAAAAAAAAGGGATCCCGCCGATGTTTGCGGGGGCCGAGGGAGGGAGAGAGCGCCAGCACCAACACCACTAGCCATCCCCCCCCCCCGCCCCTCGGCACTAGCACTTGTTCAAAGAGACGTGCGTGTGCAGTCGTGCGCGCGGCTTGCAGCAGGCCAGCGCAGGCCCGGCGGCACTAGCGGCAGCAGCAGCTCGTCCGCGTTTTTTACCAGATATCTGCCTGATGCGCCGCTCCGCCTGCAGGAGCGGAGGGCCAAGCGGGAGAAGGGCATGAAGCTCCTCTACGTCTCCCGATTGGTTTGCCAAAGCCCCCTCTGGGCTTCTCCCTTTTGGCCCTACGTCTCTGTACATAATAACTCCAATGCGTTTAGCCACGATTTTTCAAAATTAATTTTCATTTTTTTTCACAAGACCGCGCTCTATCCGCTGTGTTTAGACTTCGTTTTTATACGCGTACGTTTCCAGAAGGTGCCACTGACGATGTGTTCCAGAACGTTCGACGCCGCCTTTTTTTCCCTACTATTGGTCTTTCCTTTTGGTCTCTTGTTCAGCGTTACTCGACACATTTTTTTCAAAAAACAAAACAAGAAAAGCGTCGAAAAATAAAACGCATCGCCAGTATGCTTTTTTTCCAAGCAGGAATAAAAATAAACGAAAATTTCTTAATTAACGTTAACAGAATTGAAAGCACAATTTTCGATCGACAAATATTTAAACGCGAATGGTTGTAAACATTTACAAATTTTCGTCCAATCACTTGATTGCCAGCCCGGCGACATCGTTTCGAAATGCTGTAACGATAAACGATCATGTTTCTCAAAACTTAACGTTTCATTATCATGAGATAAAATTAAGGTTCGGCTAGTGAAGATGTGACCATGGTAAGGCCAAATACTTGGCTAAATATTCCTATGCAGCAAAGAGGTAAAAGCTGGCTGGGGCAGTCCTTTTTTGACCCCCGACAAGCATAAGTCGAATTCCGGTTAGCGACAATAGGCCATTGCTGGCGGACGGGGAGGCGGGGGTAGGTAATTTCTCGGCTTTCATCGGCGAAAGAGAGTTGCCGCTGGCGTCCGGTGCAGCGTTGGCGGCAAGCTTGCGGGCCAGCCCTCGGTTTGTCGTCGCCCCGGTGCGGCAGGCCACCAGCAGCAGCGGCACACGTTGAGCGGCTGCTGCTGCAGCATAGCCGAAGAGGGAGAGAAAGAGAGTCCGTGCGGGGCCGGCGTAAAAATTACGTCGACTAGAGTTTATTTGTCCGGAAATGGCGGTGCTGCGCTCTCCGGGGGTGGCGCTTGCGCCCGGCCGGTCTATAGGTGCGGGCTTCGGCGGTGGCGTCGGCGGGTAAAAAAAGGCGGGGGACCAAGCTCTGTCTCGCTCGGTCGAAGCCGGAGGACGCGCGGGAGGAGGCGAAACGCGAGAAAAAGGGAAGAGCACGACCGAGCGACTGGGGCTGGCCCCGCGAGCGCTTTTTTCCGAGGGAGAGAGAGAGAGAGAGAGAGAGAGAGAGAGATCCAGCCAGGTCGGCTGATGTATCGCGTATTATTTGTGTGTTGCGTTCGGCGCTGCTACTGCTGCCGCTGCTGCTGCATTGCGCGCTTTTTTCGCTCCCACCGCCTATTATTTATTAGCACTAACGTGCAATTGTATTGATCTGCAATATACCAGCCGCTCGTTCGGGCTTTTCGCCCTCGCGGTAGTCCTCCTCCTCCAGCTCCGGCTCTCCGGCGCGCCACCCCCCTCGTCGCCTACTACGCCTCATCCCACTTTCAATCCTATGCACCCATTCCCGCCCCCGAGAGCGCGCCGCCACCCCCCCTCTCTTCTCATCCTCCTCCTCCTCGCCGACGTACCACCTATCCCCAGCCCCTCATCCTCCTCTTCCTCTTTCTCCTCATCCTCCACTCCCCCCACCCCCCTCACCCGTGAGCATCGCCATCGACGAATTTTTTCCATTTGTAAAAACGTATCTGGACTTTCCGAATACCCGGGGATGGAAGTTCGCTGGCGATCGGCTTTGCGATATAACTCGACAACGATGACTGATTCTTCGATGTTATATACCCTTCGCCCCCCCCCTCCAACCACCTACCTCCCTTCTTCTCTTTCTCGCTTCCATGTCCTCTTTTCCATCTCTGTTCGAGAACTACTGCTACTTTGGCGTCGTCCTTTTCTCTATATCCCCGCGACCCCATCCCCCTCCCATCCCTCTCTACCTATGCCTCTTTTTTGTCAATCCAGAAGCGGCGCCTCTGTACACCTCTCGCCCGCTACTTCGCTTTACTTCGGCGCTCTAAACAACAGCTATTTTTTCGGACCTCTTTCCTCGCCCCATCCCATCCGGACATTTATTCCGATGCCAACGACTTGTTCACCAAGTTGACGAAGGGCTTTTTCCTTATACAATCGCACGTTTGCTCTCGTCATTTTTTTACATCAATGCATATCTAGCGGTCATTTTTTCATTCTAATCGTTAATAACGGTTTTTGTAAAATTCTAATTCCTCATTAAAAATTCTAATTATCTAATTAATAATGCATCGCAGAAAAGTGAATAGAGAAAACAGTAGTGAATGACGAAAGAGTCAAGAAAAATCCATGAATAATGAACGAGGAAGAAAAACGATTGCTAGCGGCCGAGTAATTAGCGCTCGAGAGATAAACGAGTGTCATGAAAACGCGGTTGTATAGAAAAGCAAGTATAGAGTTGCCCGGTAGCGCGGGGAGAAAGGGAGGGCAGTAGGTGCGAGAAATCCAGGTAAAAACGGCTCTCGAGCGACAAGCGCTTTCGCGCCATACGCCGGCAATAATATCGCGCTAAATCGAAACGGTGCAAGAGCCGCCGCCGTCGCGCTGGCCGAGTGCAGGGGGGGCAGGCGAAGCAGAGGGGGGGGCAGAGCGCGCGGGGCGTCAGCGGAGCTATTATATCGTCATCATAACGATATAACGCAAAATCAACAGGGTATAACGCCGAGCCCGGCGGGAAGCGGCTCTCTTTCCCTCTCCTCCGCCCCGGCGTCCAGAGAGCCCCGCGCACAATAGCCCGCGAGAGCAGCGCGCGTGCCTCCTCCCCGTCCCGCGGGCTATATACCCAGCGAAGTCCCCCCCCCCCTGACCCGGCTCAGCAGCAGCACTGGCGCGTTGATGTAACTAAATGATTGGGTAAATGATTTCGCAGCGTGGCACGCGAGTAATTGAGTGGCGCGGAGAGAGAGAGAGAGCGGCTGCATTGCCGGGGGCGCCGATGACTGCAGCCGGGCGGGCTTCGCGGCCGCCACCACCACCAGCAGCAACACTGCGTATACACTCCCGACTCTATACGGGCGAGCGAGCGAGAGGGACTGCCGCGAGGGAGAGAGAGGCCGAGCTATCGAGTGTTTCGGGTAAAGCGATTCGCGCGCGCGCGCGTGCGAATTCACGCGCGTGCCGGCCGCGCACGCGCCCCCACCCCCCGGCGCACAGCCTCTCTCTCTCACCCTCCGACCAGCCGATGACGAGTCATCCACGCTAGAACACCTCGGCCGACTTTGCCTCTCGTTCCCGCTCTTGCGGCTGCTGCTCTCCCTCTCTCTCTCTCTCTGTGTTTGTAGCCGGGGTCGGCCGGCTCGACACTCTTTCTCTCTCGCTGCTGGCGTTGCTGGCTCTCCCTCTGCGGCGGGCGTCATCGCGCTGTCGCGGCGCGCGTCATGATTTCACGTCTGTTTGCGCCCGCCACTGCTCTGCGGCCGGCCGCCCATCCGACCGCGGGCATGTGTGTTTTCGTTTTCAATGATTTATGCCGGCCGCTCCCGGGTTAAGGTCACGGGGATTTTCACCCCTGCCTCCCTCCCTCCCCCTGCCCGCCTCCGGCGTCACGCACACACACACGAACGAGACGCGGACGTTTTTCGGCCGTTTGACGATCATTTCGATGGATAGTGATGCCGCTATTGCTGCGCCTACACTGCCGCACTGCGAGAGCCGAGTTTTAAGCCCGATTTTTCATAGACGCGCACGATGATCGCTCTCTCTACCTTCTCTCTTTCTCTCTTTTTAGAAAGCACTTTTGCATTATGCTACTGTTTTTGTTTGGGAAATACGAGTTGGTCGAAAAGTACACACAAGCGTGCATGCAAATTGTAAACAGGCCACGAGGCTTGCAGCGATCGCAGGTTTTTTTGGATTCGACCGCACGTGTATATCTGGCAAAATGATGTGTGTGTGTGTGCGTGTTTGGACGTGCAAGGGATACACTGATGAGCTTGGCAATTGTTTCCGCGCTTCTTTCAACATACGACGTGTAATGTAACTGGAATAAAACAAGGACTTTTTAATAATTATTCGTATTTGCTTGGAACGCATGGATAGATATGGATTTTTTATCTTGATAATTAGAGTAATTTAGAAGGGAATCGTTAAATGTTTGTTATAAATAATGATAAATGAGCAACAGGCTGTTATTATATTAAATTGCTCTGATAAAATACACCCATTGGGTTGAGACTTTATTTTCATATATCAAACTTAAGAATGAGGATTTTGAACAACATTAGAAAAAAAGCGTGAATCGCATGACAATTATCGCGATAAAAATTTGAATATTTTTTTCCTTTTAAAAATGACAATTGACGGGAGGACAAAAGAGATTAACAATTAACGTAGCGTTCATGAAAAGCGATGGAAATTTTTCGCACTGGCGCATATAACCAGACGCGGTGAAAAAGAAAAAAGAAGGAGCGGGACGTTGCGTTGGAGGGAGTTAGTCGGAGTGGAGGGAATAAGAGTAAAGCAGTCACTTATGACATATCGCACAATTAGCGCTGAATATGAATCAAGCGTGTATGGTTATCTCATTAGGCGCGTCGCGCACACATACGGAATCCCCGGTATACGTGGAGAGAAGAGGAAGCAGCAGGCATTGAGCATATAGATCGGGCTGGCAGTGGCGGAGAACGCTTGACTTCCTAAACGGATTTCGAGTACGAGCAGCATTTCAGACCTCTGACAGTACCAACAAAAACTGAAATCGAATTCCGACGGCTGCCGTCCAGCAGCGCGGCGGCGCGGCCAGAAGTGGGCGGCGTAATTTAAAAAACAATGGATCCCAAGGCACAATGAGGCCAAATGAGACAGAGAACGCGCGCTCACGCTTCGGCTACATATATACGTATATACGTGAAACGAAGAGAAAAAGCAGCTTGCGGGGGGAGGGGGGGGCTGAGCGAGAGAAAGGGATCGGGAGAGAGAGAGAGCCGGTAGTGAGCTACGGGGGAGAATAGCCGCTCCCGCCCCGAGAGTTCGGGGATGAGGAATGAGAGAGGACTCGGATGAAATCCTACTCTCGACAAGGGGCTCATCCGAAAGCAGTGGTGCCGGTCGAGCCGTACTCAGTAGCAAAACTCTCTCGCTCGCGCGCGCGCGCGACAATGCGCCGAATCCAAACAAAGTCAGCACGATTACCTTACTTTTTATCGATTAACCAGCCCCTTTGCCTATCTCTCTTCAAGCACACCACCTCCCCCCCCCATGCTCTTTCTCTCCTCCATCTCGTTGTTTCTTACAGTCCCGATTGAGCGATGCAACATTTTATACTTCGTTACATCGATTTGCGCTTGAGTTACACTATCGATGGTGGGGTAATCAAATACATTTCTTTAAAGCTTCCTCCTTCGCCTTCTCGTCATTACCATAATTGCTTGGAAACTATGTATTTCGCCCGCGCTGCTTTTCTCTAAGGGAATTTCGAATAGATCCCCCCTTGTAAATTAAGCATTATAACTGCGGTATAACGAACGATACGTAATTTTAGAACAAATTTTCACGTAAATATAGACATTTCGTAACAAAAAAGGGTTAAAAACGTTAAATAAGCTAGGATTAATTGTTTCCACGCAGGAGAGGAGCGTATAAAGATCGCGCACAGTAAATTTAACGGTATGTTGTTCGGATTGCATTTGGTATGAAAGGGTGAGAGGGGGGATCGTCGTCGTGTGGCTCTCGCGTGCGAGAAAGTCAGGCACGGGGAAAAGCGAAGAAAAGAGGAAAAGTGGAAGAAAAAAGCAACGGGACGGGGATGGCACGGAGAGAAGTAGGAAGAGGAGGAAGGCGAAAGAGTGTGTCCAAAATACAGTGCACAGCGGTCGTCAGCGCGCGTTCTCTGACATGTAAAAAATAAAAGGAAACGTACCGAGAGAGAAAGAGAGCTTGCATATTTTTTAATGCCAGCAAAACAGTCAGAAAATTAATGTAACTTTTATCCGTCAAACGAGAGAGAGAGAGAGAGAGCGCAAGAGGGGAGGGGAGAGAAATAAGAGTCGAGGGGGCAGAGGAGGATGAGGTCGCGTGCGTGCTGGCATCGCAGGACTCGCAAGCGCGAGAGCGAAGGGGGGGGGGTATAGTCGAGCACATAACTTTTATAATTTATTCGACCGAGAGCAACTGTCTCTGAGGTAGTCTGAATGAAATTAACCTTTTGCAATGGTGGGGGTGAGCAGGGGTGGGCTATTTGCGAGCTCGACGCTGTGTGACACTGACGTTTAGGATGGATGGATGGAAAAGTATATTTCTTTTGTAATCACGTTCCTTTTGAAGTGCCGGGGCGCACTGTGTTTTTCGCCCAACAAATTTGCCGATTTGAAATTAAAATAGCCATCCCCATCCCCCCACGCGGCGTACTTGAATGCGCTTATACTTAATTGGGATTTTGATGATCGCGCGCGGCAGCTTGAAATTAAACGTTACCCAGTCACATTTTCTCCCCTACTCCCCCTCGCCTGCCACTCCTCACATCTCCTCCTCCTGCTTCGCTTCCTCGTTTATCCAGCTCTGCGCGTTTTTCTTGCATCTTTCACAAGAGTGTGCAGCGGCAGCGGCAGCTCTCTTTGTACTGCACTGATTTCGTACTTTTAATACATAAAGCTAATTGTTGGCTTTTGCTTAAGCATCAAAAGAGAAGCCCTTAAACGCAAAATTATCCGAAATTCATAAATGATTAATGTCAACAGAGCGTCGCTTACTCCTTCCCTCCTTTCTATTATATTTAGTAAATATCTTTATATCAAAAAGACTGAATTGTACAAAGAAAATTAACCCAACAACGATGGGAAGGCCGGAAATAGGAGAAAATAAAAATGAAAATCAATTCTAAGCCAACTATCCTATTTGGTTTTGGTTACTGTTACTAAAGTTACACGAGAAACGGATCGTTTGCTGGTTCCCGCGTTATTATACGTATTTGCATAATGAATTAAAGGCTTTCAGTAATTAAAGCCGAATCGCCCGATGCAAATGTGGACGGACAACTCTGCCTGGCATATTAATTCCTCCCCGAATCCTATGGCTTTCCTTAGTCGCTGGAGCAGCCTTAAACAGTTGCCAATCGCTAACGGCATTTTCCTAATAATCGTTGCATTTTGAAATAAACAAAATTCCTTTGCACTCAATAGTATAGTTTAAGTAGTACACAAAACTTGAACTCTTTGGTCAGCCTATTACAGAGCTATAAAAGTAGGAAAGAAGAAGGGGAGAATAATCGTCATTAGCATGGTCGCTCGCATTCCAAGCTTCGAGATTATGAAAAGGCGCGTACGCATTTTCAGTATTCTCCTTGCGCAGACTTACGATTCTCCCTCTCTCGCATATCCGCGTAAAGGCAAATTTATTACTTTCGCCGATCGTCGGTCCGGTTATTCTATCTCGGCTCGTCTCGCTTATTCGCGCCGCTGCATAATTCAGAGATATGCCAATGCCGTATAATTAAGTAGGCCTTAGCATAATCTTTTCGTCGAGGCCTGCGCGCGCCTTCTCGTATTCTCTCTCTCGTCGTCGTCGTCTCTGCCGCTACCGAGCGCTGACCGTGAATAATCGCTATCGAGCCTCCGGAATCTTATCGCTCCGAGAGATGAGACTTGCGTATATAAATACCAGGAGAAACATCTGCACGCCTATGGTAGCTGGGCCGCGTTTTTCGACTTCCTCTTATTCTTATTCCCTCTGCGCGCGGCTTCTGCTCGACTCGAAAATTTCACTCCGGCATAATACGCCGATGTATCATTGGAGAGAGATGTCGTTGCAGTTTATGGCTTCCTAAGGACGTGGCCTCGGGCTTCGCGGTAATCATACATTACGATTTTTGCACGTACACACACTCTGCCGAGGGGGGTTAGTGCGCCGAGTTTAACAGTTCGTATTGTGCTTAATGATTCAGGCTTGTATATATATATATGCCGTTGCTGAAATTAACATTATCATATCTCCGGGCTCTTTGCAGTCGTTTTTCACACTTCAAACTTGATTCGCCAGCTTATTCGCTCCAACGCGACGAGCCTGGTGTTTACCTCTCCCTTTTGTTTCTTTGTTTTCTTTTTGTTCTTTTTATGCTCGGCTAATTATTCAGAGGTTTTAGAGGGACTTTTCATTAAGTTAGCCGTGGCAAGTGATTAAAAGTTAATTTAACGAAATTACTCAATTATGAGTACCGCCGGGAGCGATATCTTTATATAGAGGTGCGCGCATATACATTCCTCGGGCTGTAAATAAGTTTATATGCATGCGAAAAAGGGGCGCAAAAAGGCCAAGTTCGAAACTGATTGTCGCAATTCCGATTTCAATTTTGAAGTTGAAACTCCTCCTACGCCGATAAAGCTGGAAGAGAGAAGGAGAGAAAGAGCGAGCAGGATTCAAAGGCAATCATTGCAGCCGCCTATCAATTTCCAAACGCTACAGGGCCCTATCTTAGCCTTTGAAAGCGTCCGGGGAATTTAAGCGGTGCGACGGCGGAGGCAACGGTGCCGGCAACGGCGGCAGGTCCTCTTTTTATTTCCCGAAGTGACCGCGCATGCATCATCTCATATGGGGCATATGCAAATGCGACGGAGTGAGAGGCGCATACGCACGCGCGCACAAAGTAAAAGCGAGACGGAGCAAGAGAGAGGGCGACAGGAGGGGGAGCTGACTGGGAGGAGAGGGAGGTCTTTTGCAATAAAGTCGAGATGCAAAGTGATCGCTCGGCGCGCTGGCGTCTGACGCCCTGAAAATCGCACGTGTGGATAATGTATACCAAGCTAGAGCTAGGCAGGTCTCCCTCTCTCTCTCTCTCTCTCCCCCAATTCGTCCCTCTCGCGTTCCCTCCTCTTCCATCTCCTCGTGGCCGCTCACAGAAGCGACAGGAGGTGGAGGAGAAGGAGGAGCAGCAGAATGCCCAGGGAGACAGAGAAAACACACGGTATGCGCTACTATCGAAGAGTCATGTGACACGTACAGAGAGAGAGAGAGAGAGAGAGAGAGAGCCAAGCTCCATATCTATCTCCGTCTCTCTTCCTCCCCCCCCCCTCAGTCAGCCTCCCTTCGCACTCTCGCACTCAAGTCGCGCTATGGTCAGCTGCAAAGAGAGAAAGAGAAAGGAAGGACGGGGGGAGAGCCGAAGGGAAGAGAGCTTGCAACGCGGCCAGTCCTCAAATGACTCACGCAAAAGTAAATTATACATTGAAAGGGTTTAATATAATGAAATGCTCCATATGCATGAGAGGCCGGCCTGACGCTTTGCGCATATACACATACTCACACCTACGTACGCATACACACACCCACACACGAGCGTGCAGTCATGTGTACACACAGAGGGAGTACAGTGTGCAAGCAAGAGTACGGCCTTCCTGACGGAGAGATTCGCCACCTCTTCTGTTGTAGAGGTATTGCGAACTCGGTTCTTTAAGTACCGCAAGCAATTTCGGGAAAAAGCTACTATACCTTCTACATAATCACAGTGTCGGTAAAGACGAATTACCGACTTGTCATTTGTTCAGAAAGTAGACTAGATTTATGGAATCATGGTCAGACAGTTTAAGGTTCTATACGGAAATGGTAAACGTAGTCCGTTCGTTATACAAAACTTTTTTCGTAAATTCGCTAAACAGAATGATAATTTTGTAATTAGCGCTTGCACAGCTTCCTACTTGATATACAAATTTGAAACAAATTCCCCAAGAGATAATTAACAAAGAGCTATCTTTATTATAAAAAGCCGCAAGAGAAGTTAAGTCGACTTTCAAAAACAAGTTTTCAACATTAGCGAGAAGAGAGAGGGGGTGGGAGGGGTTGAAAACACTTCATTCTGGAATCTGACAAAAATGTTATTACAGCGAGAGATAAAGACGCTTACGCAGACAGGCAAGGCCATAGTATTGGGCGGTAGGGCTTCGCGTAGACTCTCCTTGCGAAAGGGTAAAAGCGCAAGATGAAGGGTGCGATTACGGGGTGAGGAGAGCTCGCGCGTTGCAGAGGAGCGGGAGGATGAGGATGAGAGAGGGAGGAGGGGGCTAGGGGAACAATTTTCAAAGTTCTGAATTATCGTTGCACGCGAAAGTCCGAAGAATCTCGCCTAATCTTCGGGGATCTCGTGATACATAACTCCGACGGCGAAACTATTCCGAACGGGTCCCTCGTAATTTATGCAGCTCCACGAGCGAACAGCGCCTGCCTCTCTCTCTCTCTCTCTCTCTCTCTCGTGCGCGAGCGCGCTATATGCGCGATGATTAAATCCGCGCCTTGCGGTGCCCTCGAAACACCGCGGTATAATTTAGCCTCACCCCCCCCCGCCCCCTCCCGTCGATGTTATTGATATTTGCTTCCTCCTCTATTTTACTACCGCGCGGTGAACGCCGGCCGCCGACTTCTTCCAGATTGCGGCAACCAACTTAAGCTGCCGCATGAATTTACCTGAAAGTCGTTGTACATTCGCCAAAGCAACTCGAGACATAGTTTCGCCGCGGTAAAAAGGAAAATTATCGTCGGGATAATTAAGGAGGAAAACTCGTTATAGTTGAACCTGACTATGTCTGCGTGGAGAGAGAGAGAGTCTGGGATGGGGGGTTGGCTCTCGAGGCGTTGGTGTATTATGAAGATTCCATCGGTTATGAACATTGAAGGCCTGCATCGGAATAAACTCGATCGGCTGTCGTATTTAAGCAAGTATTCGCGCGTCTGGTGATCGGCTGATTGTCCCTAAATACTTGGCAGATATCTCTGAATATAGTCCAGCGACGCGGGCGGCGCCGGCGGCAGCAGCAGCTTAGGCGGCTAAAGGAGCAGCAGCAAGAGGGAGGATCGTCGGTGGTGGTGGAGCTTCGGCCGACTCTCCGGCTCTATCTCTCCTTGGCACTTCCGGTCTGAGAATGCAAGGGAACTTGGGCCGTAGGAGGGAAGCGAGGCACTTCACTACCTTAGGGAAACGACTCCAGGGCGGAACTCCATTATTACTCCGCAATTAGCCATGATTAAAATATTTCGGCGTCTCGCGTGCATCTCGGTTATTAATATACACGTGAACCGGTCGAGGGCAGCAGCAGCAGCAGAGCCGGAGAGTAGAGCAGCAGTGGGCCAGGGCCTGGGCGCCGCGACGATTATATGGAAATTGAGGAGAGAGGGAGAGAAGCTTGCAGCTTGAGAAGCCCGCGGAGAAGATTCGAGCTTCGTTCGTTGATTAAATAATCGCGCGCGCGCGCGAGCTCGTCGATAATGACTTATTTATTGCGCCAATTATTTTCTCGGTCAATTAGTAGTAACCCCGCGCGGCCCTGCTCCTTTGCACCGGCTTCCACTGCTCCTAGATTATATCGATCATCAGTTATGAAATTTTCCGCGGGGATCGTTAGATTGGCGAGTAATAATCCACGTGCGGCTCATCGTCGACGGCTTTCTTTTCATCGCGACGCTAACGCGCTCGAGGTGCACTCCTCTGGGCCTCACATTTTTTCGCCTCCTCAAAACTAGCTCGAACTTTGCCCGTTCTCTAACTCTCTCGCTCTGCGTTTAATTACGATAAACTATGCTAATTGCCGCAAATTATATATAGGCAGTTAAGATTTTGAGGGCCCGGCGCAGAGGCAATTAAAATTCGATCAGCTGCTTTAGATAGGCCGAGATTATACCGTGCTCGGGATAAAATATTCACTGCGACCACTTTCTCTCTCTCTCTCCCCCCTCGCGCGGCCTCGTTATGCCTCGTGTGTGTATGACTTGTTGAACATTTTTCCCTGGAAATAAATAAAAATTCAATTTATCCCTTAGCTAGTCTTATGCCTCTACGACGAATTGAGCACTTCAACAAAAGCGTCCCAATTTATACTCATCGCGTTGTTTATTACTTGGCTCGCGTATACGGGAACAACAACAAGAAGAACGTCAGCAGACAAAATCTTTATCAAATTTATGCCGCCTGGAGCTTGCGGCGGTACCTATCGCACTATACATATGCTTAGAAATTGTCGTCCTCCGCTATAAAACATCGGGCGAATTATTGGATTACGTAAGCCAGTAGCCGAGGTTGGCTCGCGGCGTGTGCTCGGTGCAGTAGCTCTCTCGCACGGCCGCAGTTCTAAAAACGCGAGGCCGAGTTTTCGCCGCTAAACGCCGGTTATAAATATTAAAGCGACCTCGACAGAAGAGAGTTGCGTTTTAGCATAGCTGCAGGCCGGCTAATAATTGAACAATCACAGAAACCCGACACTTTTCAAGCACGAACGCTCTCCGCCGGCGGCATAAGCAATGAGCTTGGCTTCTTGCTCCCCTTTAAATCATCCGCGACGCTAATACCACCTGAGCCGCGCGCTTTCTTATATACGAAGAGAGAGAGAGAGAGAGGGGGGGGGGGAATGCAGCTCTAGCTTCCTTCCGCCAATAACTCGCGAGTATATGGCGCGGCTGGAAAAATAGCCGAACAGAGAGCTGGGTTAGCCGCGTATAATATCTCGATATTTCAGCGTTGCCATTAGTTGATAATCAAGGCTTGCGCCGCCGCCAACGCTAAGAGCTGAGCTGTTCTCTTTCTTTCGCCGGCTACTTTCGAGTTGTGCGCGCCGGTCTCGCGAGTAACACGCCCACTCTTTTGAATCTAAGCGCCGGGGAGCATGCGAGCCTCAACACACAGCCCGCGACACTATGCTCGACTCGCGGGCGTGCCGGTCTTCTTCTTCTTTTGCTTCTGCTCCAAGGCGTTTAACGTGAAAAATGAGAGGATTCCGGACTGGAGTTGGCCCGGGGCAAATCTGTGTAGTAGGCGTTGGATTTCCCCCGTGCTTGTTTGTAATTGTCTTGCGGAGTTTCGGGGTTGCCGGAGGAGGCAACCCCTCTCCCCCCCCCCCGCTAATTCTAACCACCAGCAACTTATCACGCCCATCCATATTTTTCACTCTTTCTTCGCAATCACGTGGCGGCATGATAAGTTTGCCAGCGGAACAACTCCACATTATGCAAGGGGACTCGGGGGGAGCCCGAGGAAAGTGCTTATAAGGATGGTGGGCGGCTTGGAATGGAAAAGCCGGGGCTAAGGGAGCGGAATCGTTGTAATGATAGGGAGAGAAAAAGAAGCCGGGGCAGTAGCTTCGATCGGCTGCCGAATCGTGGCTAGGGAGACAGGGGGGAGCAGAGGGAGTGAGCGAGGGAGAGAGAGAGAGAGATGGAGAAGTTGTAATGAAAGGTGGAGGGAATTGGAGCCCCGCGGTGCCCAGCGGATGAAGCAAGCGAGCGAGAGAGCTCTCTCGCGCCGAATGAATATAATTAGAGGATCGGCGGGTGGGTGGAGGGGGCCGAGGCGGGGGGGATTCGCCGGAGTGCGCCTCGTAATCAAAGGGTGGACACAATCATGTTGGTGTGCGCGCCGGCGACAGAGAGAAAGAGAGGGTCGCGAGGCCAGCCGGCGGGGAAGAGGAGGTCGAAGGGTGTCGGCGCGCGAGGGGCTTCGGCCAAGCAACGGTCCACGGATGCGGGGTGGACGGCGAGTGGAGGGGACGACCAGTGTGTAGGTGTAAGAGAGAGAAAGAGAGAGATCGCGAGTGCTACTGGCAAATTATCATTTGTCCGGGGAGCAAGGGGTTCGGAGGAGAGGGTATAGGCCAGGAGAGAGGAGGAGCGCGCTGGACCAGCTGAACAACTTGATACGGCCGGGAAACGAGCTGACGGACGAAGCAGCGCGCGCGACTGCAGCAGGCTCGATTCGCCGAGTCGCCAGGGCTGAGAAGAGAGAGAGGGAGAAGAGCTCCGAAGCGGGCCGCAGCAAGAGGAGAGGCCGCATCGGAGATCCCGAGGCCTGTAGTTTTGTCATTAGCCGATAGCGAGTGTCTGACGGACAGACGAGAGCAAGCCACCCAACGACTCTCCCTCCCTCTCTCTTGGGTCATTGGGATTATTGGCTGGAATTGGCCGCGGAAGGAGAGAGGCGCCTGCGCTTGCACTCGCTTTGCTTCTGTCTTCTCCACCATACCCTTCTCCCCTACACTTCCATCCTCTCTCTCTCTCTTTACTTCTCCTGCTACCCGACCACACTTACAATGCAAATGCGCTACAGCTGGCGAATCGAAAAGCCGGTAAACTGCAATGTGCACGATGTCGTTGGAATTTCTGAAAGGTTACATTCACCGGGCCTCGTTATGCTTGCTTTATTGCCCTGCGATTTTTCTGCCGGAACGAAACCGGGAGCATTTATTTTTCATTTAATTAAGCTTCGAGCTACCTCGGCATCATCAAATATAGTATACGACGTCAATCATGCAGATAATACTAATTTTGCAAATGGACCGATACGATGATGAAACGAAAAGCGTTGATGAAGTAAAAGTTACATTCGGCAATTTTCGGCAAAAAAACAACAAATTTTCGAAAAAAGGATTGATGTACATTGGAAAACGAATGAAAATGGCGGCCCGAACGAGAAGGGATATAAGAAAAAGAAAATTTATAGGGAATGATTTAACGTATATTGGATAGGATAGAGTGCGCCCATTGAAATTCCATCATGATCAGCTTTTGTGGACTATATACTCGCACATATCATCCAAATCACTCGTGCTCTCGGCTTGGAGTGAGTAACGCGTTCGGGGGGAGGAGGGAGTTGGGTGGGCTACGTTTGGATGCAAAATTTATGCGCATTCCTACTCATCTTCTTTTGCATCAAAAACATCGGCGCTTCTTTGAATGCGCCGTAAACAATTCCGTTATACATTATTCTTCAGACGATTCTTTTACCCAGCCAGAAATTCGCGATTCGTGAGCGCGTATACAAAGAAAAAAGGTCGAAAGTGAAGCGTGAAATTCTTTGAAAAATAGCATTTAAAAAGCAGATTTATACAATTAATCATGAACCAATATCACTATATACGTGCATTCGCAACAGCTATGTGTAATTACAGTGGTTAATGAGCAGAGAGAAGAAGCATAAAAGACGCGGAGGAACGTCTTATTCGGCGAGCGTGTAGTCTCATCAGAAAGCCGGAAATCCATTCCAGATTTCAATTTCAATGAAACGGCGTTAGCGCAGCCGTATAGCGTCCGTCGCGGCGGAACGAGATAAGAGCGCGCTAAATAAAATAACGCTCTGGGGAGGAGGAGCAGGAGGAGGAGAACAACGGGAAAGGAGATTTGAGCGTATAGCTCTGCTAGTGGGGGGAGGGGGAGAGCAAGGGATTCCGTCCAGCAGCATTCTAATGCCATCGATTTCGGTGCTTAGCATAATCAGGACAGCCGCTGGGAGATAACAGCCCCGACGTCGGCGGCAGAGGGAGCCGCGTGGAAATGAAAGCGTTGGGGACTGGAGAGGGTCGTCATCCGGGCAAGGGTTGCCTGCCGCCCGGACTGCCGGCCGCCCAGCAGCCAGGTTATCGTCAATGTGCAGATACCCTAATAAGCGACGAAATAATGATAACCGAAGATGGCCGTAATAATCGTTCGCTTTACGTTTCTGCCCACTCTCCAAAGAGTCTCTCTCCAGTGCGTTCGCCGGCGCCTCTATACGTTTCCCCCAGGAATTAGGCAGCTCCTCTGATTGGATAAAGTTTTCACGCCGTTGTACGTCGTAAAGCGAGCCTTAACGTCTCTCTCTCTCTCTACCCCTCTACCCGCTCCTCGGATAATGCAATAATACCAGGCTATACCGCCAATTCGATTTTTGAGTATAAGCGTATACAACCGAGAATTGAGCTGCTCAAAAATGAAATCAAGATTGTAACTTTACTAGCTCGGCGTCTCGTTCGGTCAGTTGGGCTACAGGAGTTGCGTATATTCGCTAAATTCGCGCGCACTTTTACATAACAAATGTTTACTCCTCCTATACGTCGCACGCAGGGAAAGAGAGAGAGAGAGAGCCGAGCGTTAACGCAATAACTTTTAATGCTCGTAATGAACTGAGCAAACTCGCCCTCTGTACGGCCGTCCAAACGAACGGTGCATTAGCCCCCTCTTGCCAACGCGTTCGTTAGTGCATCGAGACGCGCGTTCGAATGAATTCGCTCGTGTACCTGCCACATGACAATCACCCACGCGGGCTTCCTGTTTTTCAGAACAGAGCCAGTCGATGCGGCCGTCGGATCGAAATACGGAAGATCCTAAGACTCGGAAAAATTTGCTGTTTAATACGTTAATTTGTGTTTACATCAAATCTTT
This sequence comes from Anagyrus pseudococci, assembly GCA_030522585.1. NCBI lineage: Eukaryota > Metazoa > Arthropoda > Insecta > Hymenoptera > Encyrtidae > Anagyrus > Anagyrus pseudococci. The sequence continues at coordinate 30,486 of JAPYYQ010000761.1, read as the reverse complement.
CAGTTATTTTTCACCTTTTTATCAGCAGCACAGATTTTATACGAATTTTTCTTTTGTAAGTTTTTTGTATTAAATATCGTGTATTTTGAAAATGACTTAACAAAGAACTACGTAATGTTGAACTGTATACCTCTCGATATAAACGCCGAAAAACACCAAACACCCGCGATATATATCTCGTTGGAGTACGACTCTCCAAATTCGCGTGTTTCCAGGTAGCCAAGCATCTCCATCGACCAGATAACCGGGGAGTATTGATCGATTTAACAAAATTCATCCAACTGCGAGTAAAAGCAGCTGTATAGGAAACACATAAAAGGCGACTCGGTCAAACACCTAGATAGCTCCAGTTGTTACAAGCATTTAGACGTGGACGCGAGAAAAGCGCACTAGGTCTCGGGAAGAGAGAGACAGCCCGCCGCCGGACGCAAAGAGATTCGACAATTGAAGCTACGGGCTAAAAAATGCCTTGACGCGCAGCGCGCGAGGTATGGAGAGGAGAGCTTTGAAAGCGGGCAAATTCATGCTGGCGCTCTTGGCGTACAAAACACTTACAAAACAGAGCGAGCGAACGAGAGCGGGGAGGTGGGGATGCACGCGCTAGAGTAACCTTAACGCTGACGTCGATCGACAGGAGAGAGAGAGAGAGAAAGAACTCGGCCGGGAAGAGGCGGGTACCAAGCGCGCGCATATAGCTGCGGGAGAGCCGCTAGCTGGGTGAGAACCGGGGCTGGGGGGGGGCGAGGATCGAGTATTTGGCCGAAAAAATATTTTCCGGGGAGCCGCCGCCCCTCCCGGCCGCGCGAGCGAGCGAGTAGCAGCCCCGTTTTCCTAGTCGTTCGCGAAAAAAACGCCGAATTCCGCGTAAAAAAAGCCCGGGTAAAGGGGTGAGGGGGAAGGGGGGTGGGTGGAAGGTGGAGTGGCCTGGGGGTGGGTAGGAAACGCGGGGTGGAACGAACTGGTTAGGGAGGGGCCGCGAGAGCCGGTAGTTACGGGGGGGGGACTCGGCCGGCGCAGAGAGCCGAGTGAGAGATGAAAAAATACATGGACGGAGGCGGCGGCGGCGGTGCTGCGCGATGCCGAAATTCAATTTATAATATGACAGCAGCTATTCGATTTTAAAGTCCATTTTTCATTCTCTCTACGAGCAGGCTAGCCGGGCTGCTGCTGGTGCAGCAGCGACGGTAAACGGCCCGAGCACGGCCAGAGAGAAGAGAGAGAGAGGCGTACTCTATACCCGGCCTCTGTAGCGCGCGGCTCGCACTTACACGAGTGACGAATGCCGACGATATGTGCGCTTTGGCCCGAGCTCGCTCACGCGCCTCTTTCCATTTTTTTCCGCTTGCGCTCGATAGAGCCGCCGCCGCCGACGTGGCTGGGCGAAGGCGACAACTGCTGCCGAGAGGGGAAGAGAGAGAGAGAGAGAGCCCGGACGCCCGGAAACTCGGCAAGCTCTACTCTCCGACTCGACTACTCGATCGCCAACTCTCCACCGACGGCGAATCTCATTTCTACGGACAATCGACAATGAAAGGGTCGATGGGATTGGGCTGCCGCTGCAGTCGAGAGCTGTGTGCATTAATTTTTTCATTACTGCTCCCAAGCGCACACGTCCCTCCACCGCCAACCTCCACGGCCACGTCCTTTCTTGATATGCAATTTTTTTCGGATTTCGTTGAGCACAAAAGGTGCGCGAATGTCACGTTTACGCCCGATATGTTACTAAACTTTTTTCCACTCTGGGCTTCATTAAAAGTTGAATTGCAGCTTGATTAGTGAATTGACAACCATCAGATAACAATTTACTCTTTTGAATTTACTTTACTGCCATTTTTTTTTTGTATTTATTCATTTTTTTGCACATTTTAAATTATGCAACTTTCTGTACAGAATTTACACGCTAAACTAGATTCATTTGCAGCCGAGCGAATGCGTAGCTTTTTTTCTTTTAATTTTTTAAAAAATTAAAATCGCAATCAAATACCATAAAAGAACGAATCACATTTCAATGTAATGGAAAAATTAAAAAGCATCCAGCGCTGGGGAAAACACAAAAGTGACAATAACACGGTTATTCGAAAAAAAATATACGAAAAACAAATTGAGAATCGCGTTATTCATTGAAATTTAACAAAAAATTTCAGATAATTAACAAACTCCGCGTCTTGTGTCATAAATCGTCGAGTAATTAAAAGCACGGAGCTTATACATTATTTCCTCGTGCCGAACCAAAATCAGTGTTGGTTCGAAAGTAAGAAGCTCGCATATGCTCTAGCAAGCTCAACTAGCACGCTCGTAAAGCTTCGATCATAATTTGGATAAGTGGGCAGATGCAGCCGCGCGAGAAACCCGATCCCCCGACCTGCGTCATGTATACATTATAAGCGCACTTACTTATAAGCTAAAATAACAAGTCTGGCTGTGCTGGGAAACGACGAACACGGGGGAAGCTGAGGGAAAATGTCGTTATTAGTGATTATTATTAGAGGCCGCACTTAAAATCAAGATCTCTTTCAAGTGATGAATAGCCGATGATTAAGAGCCCGGAAAATTAGCTCAAGAGCTACGGATATATATTTCGCTTCGAAAAGAAAGAAGTTTAATTACCGGACTACTGCTGGAGAGAAGAGGATCTCCCCCCTTTCCTGCACCACCCGGCCGCGACTCGAAGCGAAGTATAATATGATGAAAAGAAAAGGAAATGCTTCAAAGCCACTCCATGTCTTTTCTTTGGACTTAACGCCTTCAATGAGTGCAAGAACTTATTTATTACTGGATAATTGGAGCGAGAGAGAGAGGGGGGGGGGGCAGCTTTGAAAATTTCCCTCGAGCTTTTCATTCATCAAGCCACATATTAATTTTCCAGAAACAGACGGAGATTGTAACTTGTAATTTGAGTTGATTATCAAACCGAGGGATTTTATTCCGATGTCAATGAGAACAATTAAGCCTTCTATTTACCTCGAAAAGAAGCCCTAGCAAGCCAGGGCTCATGCAATTACTTACTTTTGTATTTGAAAACGAGAGAGAGAGAGAGAGAGAGAGAGAGAGAGAGAGAGAGAGAGAGAGAGAGAGAGAGAGAGAGAAGAAAAAGAAGAAAAGAAAGTGCGCATCTGGGATTCGATAGTCGAGCTATTTTTAATATTGCGTATCTTATTACGTAATCAAGGATAATTGCAGGCAGGCCGAGTTACCAATAGAGAGTATCATTTATAGCAATAGGCACTTGGAGATGGGCAAAATTTATGAGGTGCATAAAGGCGCCTAAGCAAGGCAGAAAATTATCAGTCGTAAATCCGCCGGTAAATACACATTTATCGCATTAAAGTGCTCTCATAAATAGAAATAAAATCCGCTAGTAGAGAGAGAGAGAGAGAGGAGCACACCTAAATTATTCTAACATTCTCAGGTTGCAATAGTAGCGATTAGCAGTGGGCTTCGCGGAGGGAGAGCTCCGCTGGTGCGTAGAGAGCGATGATAATCTTTGCTGAATAATGCAGCAGAGTCGCTTGGATAGTGGTAGTTGCTGGTGTGTGTGCTTTGTTAAAATTGGCTACACGTGTACTTTACTTTCGGTTTCGCGTATTTGAAGTGTTCCCTTTAAAAGTGAGTCTGCCGGCGCGCTGGGGTGGACGCGCGCGAGCGAGCGAGCGAGCGCGTGTGTGGTCGCGGCCACGATCAGATGTGTGGGTGTGGCGATCCGAGTCTGTGTGTGTGTACTGATTGACCGAACGTGATCCGATGAATGACTGCAGCCGGTCATTCACTCTACCGTACGATATTTTGGCCGGAATTCCGCGATGACTTTGATTTACTTTTTATTGAAGTTCAAACGGCCTACTCGCTCTCTCTCCTCTCTATCTCTTTTGCTCTCTCTCTTTCTCTCTCTCGCGCGCGCGTGTGCTATGCGTCGACCTAACGGGAATTGATTAATAAACAAATAAATCGAATTGCTTTCATTACACCATTCAATGATTTTCGCTCTTTTCATTATCCACGCCTTTATAATGATTATTCAATGATGTTAATAAATTTCAGATTTAACGTTTTCTCATCGACTGTTCGCTCATCGTTATCGTTTGTTATTTCTTCTTGTTTGCAAATTATGGCGGTTATAACAATAATATGGGAATTGAAAGAGTTCCGATTTTCTTGTTATATAATCTTACTTTTAGTCTGGAAAAAAAGAAGATGAGACACAAAGGTCCGTTATCGAAAGAAGTTTAGAAGAAGAAAACGCGTATACGATAAGTCTGTAAAGCAATACATCGGCGTCACAAAGTATCAGTCGAGGGGGCAGTAGTCAAGATGGAATTTGTCTGCAAAAGAAGAATATCGCATGAGAAAAGCTCGGCAGAAGCTGGCCTATAATAGTAATAATAATGATAATAATAATAATAATAATAATAATAGGCAAACGACAGAGTTGCAGAGAGAAAGAGAAACAGATATATGTCTTTCTGGGTAAGGACGTAAAGTTGAGGCAGGGGTTGTGGCGTGCGGGTGATTTCCAAGTCGAGTGGTTCGGGTGCGGCCGACTGTCGGACTCGCAGTCGAAGATCATTATGAGCCGGAGGAGTTACCATGGTTACGCCTGCTTGGCCCGAGAGAGAGAGAGAGGGAGAGAGAGAGATACACACACACACATACGTACAGTCGAAGAAGAAAAAGGAGTAGCAGGAGGAGGAGGTAAGGAGAGTGAGAAGGGAAGCCGGGCGGAATGGTCAGCCAAGTATCGCATTTGACTTTACAACCGATTCTATTTCGTCGATTGTTATGCTTATGCCACCCGGAGAAGCTTCCCCCCTCTTCGAATGAGGACCGGCCCGACCGCCCGCAAAGCCCATTCTTAGGCAGCTTTCTTGGCCGCGAGCACCAAGCGCTACCCCCCCCCCCCCTCCAAGCCCCATAGCAGGGTCCGCTTTCTTTTTTACATTTTTTCAGCTTCTCTTCCCTCATCATTTCCTTTTTTGCTCGGCAACCCCCCCCCCCTGCCACAACCTGCGCCCGAGAGTCATAGCCTTCCGGGCTCGCTGTTTTTCTTCTTTCTCCGGATCGACGAGCTTTAAAACATCAACGAAAAGCTTATAAAGCGCCAGAGCCCCCCCCCTCCTCCTTTCGCCCGAGTTTATGCCCTGGCGACACTTAAAGCACTTACTTTATGCTTTGCGTACTTTGGAGAGCTGAGGTCGGTGGTCTTCATTGTTGCCCCGCACAATGGCATCCTGCTTAGTGTGTTTTTAATTTTCAGCCGACTCGCAAAAATACGCACCAAAGACGTTTTATGTCTCTTCTTTTTTCCTCTCTCGTGACTTTGGTTCAAGCCCCTATATGCAACGCGTACTTCGTTAGTTAATTAGTATACCACGCGTAATACTACTTTTTCAATGGCAAGTTTTTTCAATTCGATAGAGTAAGGAGAACGAGATTTATAAGTTTTCTTCTTTTCTTTCAATTTTCATTGTAATCTTTTTATCTTTTTTGTTTAAGTTCATTTACGTTGAACAAAGAAAACAACGGATAATCAGGTTAAAGTGAAGTAAGTTCGAGAGCGAGAGCTGGAGTGTGTGTGTGTGTGAGAGAGAGAGGGAGGAAAAAAAGTCGAATGTAAAAAAGAGAAATGATCGGACATTAAAAGAGCGAACAAGTGTTATTCGGTTATTCTTTGATGCAGGGGTGGCAAGCTGCTGCTGCTGGGAATATCAGGAGTTAAACGAGCAAAAAATGGAGAGGAGCTTGGCTAATAAAGCTTGCGCCTTAGCACATAATGCCTGGGAATACCTGAAAACGCGGTATACGCTTTTCAGCAGCGTAGGGGCAGGAGTTGGGGTGGGTGGGGAGTGAGAAGAAGGTGGAGGAAGCGGGGTCGAGGTGAATACTGGTCTTTTTCTTTTGCTGACGGCCCACTTAACTGAATCGTTATTCCACAGGTGTTTGGCATTTCCGTAAGCGATAAAAGCGACCCCTGCCGACTTCCTACCCTTTTTCTCTCCCTCGATCACTTACAGTCGACGGCGAGAGAGGAAGCGAGAGAGGCAGGAGCTGGAGGAGGAGGAGGTAGAAAGAGAGTCGGGAGAGGCGAGAGGGCGCGAGAAAAAGAGAACTTGAGCGAGAGGCGAACGGAGACGGGAAGAGGAAAGGAGAGAGAGCGGGAAGAGAGAAAGCGCGCCCCCGAGCTCCGGCGCTTCTCTCTGCTACTGCTGCTGGCTTCGTGCTGTTTTCTCTTTTTTACGATTAAATCGTTCGACGACTGCAAACGCTCTGCTGCTGCTACTCTGCTTCTCTCCCTCCCTCTCGGCACACCGAGGAAATACTCGCAGAGAGCGGGCGCGCGCGTCCGGCGCAACGATGCAGTTTGCGGAATGTAAACACAAAGTTTTCCGCCTTGATTTTCTCTTTGAATTTTGCCCTCTCTCCACCCTAGTGACGAAACGAAAATAGGAACTGGGCGAAATGAAATCTGAATATTCGATTGGGGCCAGGGGCCGCGGGAAAATTGTAATCAAAATCTTTGATAAATAATGCCGGCGGAGCAGAAAAAAAAACCCCACCGCTCCACCTTCCTTTTTTTATCGACTATTTTTCTGGAAGCACTGCGGTTTAATTGCAATTTTAATTAGTTGGCGGGGGGAGAAAAATTTGAAATTTTTCTAGATTATTTTATTTCGGAGATAACGGCTGCAAAATATGTAATTCTTGTTTGTTTTAAATAAAATTTGAAATATTAATCAATATGGACAGTAACGACGACTGATAGAATGCAAAATCTCGAAAGTCATAAGCGCAATGATGGTAACAGTATATGAACAATTGAGAATGAGAATATTTATGTTAAATTCCAAAAACATGGACAATTTCGTTAATGCACAAGAAGAAAAAAAAGACAATACGATCACTTACTTATGATAACGAAAGATAACGAAAAAACAGCTATCAAACAAAAAACGAAAAATCCTCGCATTTCGAATTGGCTTGTATCGCGATGATTGTTTGGAAGAAAGTTTTATCCAAATAAAATTCATTGTGGGAAAATTGCATTATTTTCAATTTTCACGGGCGCGTCGTTCCCCCTTAAAATCCGTCGTCAAATATTTGATCAGCGATATCGCACTTTATATAACGCCCTCCCCAGGCGAGCGCGCGTGCCCCCAACCCCGCTATCCCGTCATCAAAAAGTGAAATACCGCGGCGGCCGGCTCGATGACGATAATACCGTGGGCGCGCGCGCGAGAGAGAGTAAACGGCGGTCAAACGGAGGGAGGTGGGGGGGGGGATGGCACGCACGAGTCGGGGTCGAGTCATTGAATAGCCATCGATGACACAGATGAGCCGCTAGGCAAAGCCGATGCGTGCCGTTGCTGCTATAGCACTGCTGGCCCGCTGATGCTGGCGTCTGGAAAGAGTCACGCCCGAGCCAATCTGACCGGAGCTGTCTGTAGGAGCTTTGGCCAGAGCGAGAGCCTACACGGCCTCCCGCTGCTGCTGCTGTCGGGCGAGCCGGGGGTGGCATCGGGCCTGGCAAGGGGAGCTGGCCGAAAGGGGGAAAGCCCGCTTGTACGTATAGACGCGCGGGCGTGCAGGGGCATCGCTCGGCGGCGGCGGCGTTGGCGGCAGCGGCAACGGCGGCTTCTAACAAATCGATAAAAACGCATCCCAGGCCGGGCGCCAGCCAGAAAAAGAGTGGAGAGCTAAAGGGAGAAAGAGCGAGCGTGCAAGAGCGCGGGAGAGAAAGCAAGCGCGAGAGAGAGAGAGAGAGAGAGAGAGAGAGCCCGAGGGGTAGGCGGACGAGACGGAAAGAGAGTAGAGGTGAGGGGGAGGAGAGCGAGGGTATCTCGCGGGCGAGAGGAAAAAACGCGCGAGGGGTTAATGCGCCGATCATGTCATATCGGGACGCGCGAGTTAAACGAATACATATCGGGCTTTCGGTGCTCTCTCTCTCTTCTCTGACTAGCGGCGCGCCCCCGCTTCCACCCCCCCCCTTTCCCGCCTTCTTTCTCCCGCGCGCCCCCTCCCCCTCTTGCCCCGCGCCTCTTTGCCGCCTCCTCCTACTTTCCTGCCCTATCGAACTACTACGACTACTACCGCGCTCACACCAGCGGCTTTTCATCTCACCGACTACCGCTATACTCCAAGGGATATCTGTCCGCGAGCGAATCGTATTATCATTTCATCATTTACTCGGCTGTTATAAATTAGCCCCCAGATGATTATTAGTTGCGAAACTCATCGGAAATCATCGTAGAAACAAGTTTTTTGCTTCGTTTTCAAATGGAAAATACGGTTTTGTTTATTTTAGATTTATTTTTTATAACGTTTGGATCAAATATTGAGTATTTGGAAGAATAACGAACTACTAAATTATATTATGCTGCTCAATAAAATTAAGTGACTACTAACAAAATATCTTATGCCAAATTGGCACAAATTTTTCCCGTATTGTTTAAAAAGCGTCAATACGCAACTTAATTACATTAACTACACAATCTGCTTGGCTTAATATTCATCTTTCTCAATGTATTAATTTTCACTGCCACTAAAGTATTGCATTTCATTAACGTACACATACGCATTTCGACCAGAAAAATTACGAATATTCTCCCGTTGAAAAATGAAGAACAAATTTTTTGATTTGCTTCCAATTAATCTACGATAAAATTTTTAATTTTCAGAAACGAGATATATCAAAATTATAAAGCAACCATCCTTAATTAAAAGCCCGAACAAAAATTTATTTATTTTCGTAACCGTACACCGTTTAGCAAATAAAAAAAAAACGAGAATGAATTGCATCCGAGTTCGTAACAGTTTTTAGTAAAGAAGATTCCGGTAGGGCACATAATAGCGGCATTACGCGGGAGCAGCAGCTTCCCTCTGAGCCGTGCGGCGAAGAATTGCGAACCACCTGTTTCCTCGGACGCGCGGCAGTGCTCGATAAGAGCCCGGAGTGCCGTTCGAGGAAAAGGAGAAAAGCCGCGCCTCGGGGGGGCTTCCCCCGGCATTCGCGTCTGCGTACTCGTTCGCGCCTCGTCTTCCGCGCTATTACCTATTTCTCACGGCCCTGCTCTGGCGCTTGGGGATATCGGCTGGCAGGGCCCGCACACTTGACAGAGGCCCCCCAGGCCTAATGATATTCGTGTCAAAGCAAGCAGCAGCAGCGGTAGTAGTGGCGAGGTGGGATGCAGCGTTGGAGCGCAGCGGCAGAGAAGGTGGCGGCGGCGGACGCCGGTATACAGCTGCAGGCAGCGGCGTTGGTGGGGGGCCCGCGATTGGGCTCAAGTTGCACGCGGAGGGGGAGGAAGCGCTGACCGGTGCAGGCGCGCGCGTGCATCCCCGGCTCGCTCCGTCCTCCTCGCTCGGCGATCGGATTTTTTCCCGCTCGCTCCTTCGGCTCCTCTCGCTCTCTCTTGCTCGTTCTCCCGTCCCGCAGTAGCGGCCTCGGCGGCAGCCCGGCGGTGCAGCAGCAGCTTTCGGGGAGACGAAGAGAGTGGAGGCGGTGGCGGCGCGAGCAGAGAGCCCGGGGGGGGGGGGGCGGGAGGCACGCGTGCAGCGCATTCCCCCCACCCGGGGGGAGCTGGGGGCGCCGTTGCGCGGATGGGTGGCACGTCGCTCACTACGTCATCTGTCCCCTCGACCAATCGACGTGCGGCTCGCATTTTTTCCCCGCATCAGAGCGAAAAAAAGGGAGGACAAAAAAGTGCGCGAGCGGCATTACCTCTGTTGCCGCGGACCAATCGCCATACGTAAAGAGGCATTTTTTATGGGCGCCACTGCCGCCGCCGTTTCCGCCACCACTGCCGCTGCTGCAGCCCGGCCGCCTCGCTCTCTCCCTCCCCCCCCCGGCCGCGCTTGTACCACCCCTCCCGTAGCCCACCCGCGCGAGCGCGCGCCCACCTCCTCGTCCATCGCGCGCGATAAAAATTGACCTAAGTTTTTTTGTACGCGCCGCGTACGCACAGGCTCGGCTATAACTGCCGAACATTAAAAAAGATGGCCTGTGTTCGCGCCCTCGCGCCCGGGCCCTAGAGCTGCCGCTGCCGAGATGTGGGGGTAGCTGGAGAGGACCGGCCGCTCTCGAATGCGCGCCGTTTCGAGGCGCGCACGCACACACGCACACAAACGCCTCGCCAGAGCGAAAGGCTTTCGACGCATCGAGCCCCCCTCGTCGTCCGCCTCTACATTCTCCCTCTCCTTTTTTGGCCCTTTGCCGTTTTTTCCGCGTTCGTAGCCTCCTCCCACCCCCCCCCCCTCTCACGTTGTAGCCGAAACTCGGGGGAGGGCAGCTCGTGCAGAAATGCTCTATCGCCTGGCAACTCGCGGATGTCAAGGAACGATAGATCGCCTGCTCTGGGATTTTTGCGCCACGGAGAGCAGGGGTCCGCGTGTGTAGGCTTGCGAAAGCCGGAAATACTGGGAGCGCGCGCGGGAGAGAGGCAAAACGTCGTATCTTAATTATCGGAGACAGCCCGCGAGCGCCCGGTTGAATTATGAAGCGAGAGAGAAAGAGAGAAAGAGTATGCCGAACCGCCTCGGCGACGGCGCTGCTTTTAATTTGCATATATGCGCTCGCGCGTATGCGAGTGTGTGAGTGAGCGAGAGGGGGGTGGGAAAGGGGGAGTCTATTATCGAAAAGCGACGTAACTTCTCTCGGCTGAATAGATACATAAATTATTTCGGCTGAGCCTCGGCGTTTTATACACACACATACACACAGACACGTTCGTTCGTAAACGAGACACACGCACACACGAACTGAGCATGGGTGCGTTAATAAAAACGCATTCATTAAGACGTGTTTGTGCGAGCGGCCAGCCAGACTGGTGTGTCCGTCGGCTAGAGCGAGGACAGACTCTCGGGGCATCGCAGGGGTGAGCCTATGGCGCTTTGCCACCCTTCGCTCTTTGCTTTTTCAAGCTGTGACAGAGCTGACGACACGCCCTCTCCGCGCGACTGCGATATAAGGGCCGGCCAAAATAATTCGCGTTAAATGTCGCGTATTTATCATCGGAATACGAGGCGAGCACTCTCTCGCGCACGACTCTTGCTGCGTGTATAGGCCGCGCGCGTTACTCCGGACGCCATCCTGACATCGCTTTTCGCTTTAGCCGCCGAGGTGTAAAGCGAGAGAGAGAGAGCGAGCTCTCGGGCACACGCGTATGAGAAAGCCTATACACGGTTATGACGTTAATCTGCATTAGAGATTTTAATAGCCACGGGCCTATCTCCGACGACGGCTATCAAAAGTGAAAGTCTGTTCTCGCCGAATCATCAAGAACTGGAGAAAAGAAAAATAAATTATCACAGCCGTGAGCTGGCTAATTATAATGTTGATAAGGTAATAAAGTGACCTTTGAGAAAACGTGTGTACGCAAAGAGTCGAAAGTGTGTATAGCAAAGCTGAGGGGGGAAGGTCGAAAATCATTGAAAAAGAGAAAAGCGAGCAGCGCGCCGCGGCGGTGAACGTTTGGCCGGGCGTCAAATCGGATTATTCGTCATTGAAACGGCGTCATTGATAAAATGAAAGCGTTCCGCTCACTTTCAACGGAGAGTAACTCATGACTATCAGTGAGCGAGAGAGAGAGAGAGAGAGAGAGAGAGAGAGTGTGGGTGCGCACGCGAGCGAGGGAGGAGGAGGTGAGCAGGCCGGTACACAAACAACACGCAGTCGCGCAGCGGGCCATGCACTGGCCGAGTCGTTCAAAATATTTAGTTGGTCAGCCACATGCTGCCGGCCTCGCTTCCTCTCTCACCCTCGCGCTCGCGCCTACAGCCGAAAGAGCGAGAGAGCCAGATAGATGGCTCGCCGGTATACACGAGAGCAGGACGCGTATGCCAGGGCGAGCGAGCGAGTGTGAGCGGAGCAGGAGCGTACGGCCGGGGCGGCCGCGTGCAAAACAGTCATCAAATCAATGGTAACGCCACTCGTAAATTCGTTCGCGTACGGAGATTACGTTTTCACCCATAACCCTAAAACCCAGTGACGCCGCAGCATCACGTGCTAGCATCACTAGCGAGCTCTCCTACTACTACCACTACTCAGGGGAGGGCCTATCACTCAGTTACACCCTCGCTACCAACGCACACGCGCGCATATCACATTAATACATGTTTATATTTATACGCGCGCATTTATATTTGCAACCCGGTTTATTTACAGCCCGAGAGAGAGAGAGCGGTATGGCGGCCCGGATGTGCGGTCGACGTTACAACGTTCGTCATCGTCATCCTATATCCGATATCATCGTTCTCCGGGCGTATATATATATACAGTGCGACACACAACGCGCGCGTGCTTAATCGCTCGTAAATTGCCAATAACATTACCGAATCGCGGCAAAGGGAAATTGGCGCTAGGCTCGCACATCTTTCAATTTCGCCCCCCGACTCGACCCCCCCCCTCCCCAGCATATTGCCAGCACCAGCAGTCCATAATCTCCTTGCCGGTTTTACCAGGCGCTTTCGACTCCCTTTTCGCCTGCTGCCCCTTCGCGCCCGATCTTCAATCTACGCGTCTTTATCTACTGCAAAGGGTCGGCCGAGCCAGCCGGGCTTGTACCACTTATATTGTAACCGTTTAAGCCGCAGCCAACGCACACTTCATCTTCTCTCATTTGAATTAGCGACGATTAATGTTGCTCACATCTGCGTTACTCGGGGGGCGATCATTGCTAGACTATCGCTGCGGATTATTGGATAAAGAGGCGTTGCTCGTATAGTCGTATACGTATTTCCGATGGATTTGTAGGCCTTCAAGGAGAAGCGACTTTGAAAAATATTAACTCTATAATTTCGAACGAAATTCACGTAGCGGCGCAGATTTTCAAGACTTCTTTGTTCAGCCATTCCCGAGCTTATCCAGCCTCGGCCTTTATAGACTCGCAGAGAGAAACGAAGGTCCGCCGAGTTAAGAGGGGGGGGAGAAGAAGAAAGAGGAAAGGAACCCCTTGGAGAAGGCGAGCGGCCGAGTAAGCGGTCCACCCTTCGTAATTCTATCAGAAGCCAATCACGTCTGGTAGAGGGAAAGGAGTGCTCGCGCGCGCGCGCGCGTCTGCCTATGCGAAAAATCGGCCAGACGGAAAATGGTATATACCCCGCGCTCACTCCCGGGGACGGTAATAGAACCTTAAATAGATTTCTAAGCTAAAAATAAATATATTCAAATGTATTTTCCTCCTTCGAAATTATATTTCATTTGGACAATCAATTTGCGGGCTATTTCAGCGACACTACCATAGCTCACTAACCTCCCCCTTTCTACGCTCTCTACCCGCGATTGAACCCTGGTAGAAATTAAAAACATTTATTAGCTAAAAAATGTATAATTTAAATAGAAATGGTCGTTTTATTAGATACATTTTTCTCCTATTTACGAAACGATTTTTCTCATTAAAATCCACCATTTTTCGTATTTAAAAAATAGATATAAGTAGAAAAAATTCTCAAACTAAAAAATAGATCATTTTTCGATATTAAAAATGGATAAAGTCTAAAATAAAAATAACTGAATAAAATGTATCACTGCTTCAAAACATGATTGAATTGATGAAAAATGAATAATATTACGAAGTATAAGCTCAAAAACGAATGTTCAGAGTCTTAGATTGGTCAATTCAAATTGTATCTTCAACGAACTAAATAACAATCCGAAATGAAAAAGTTATGTTACGTAAAATCGATTTTTATTATTTAAAAAATAGCTATTTTTTAGAATCATTTTTATCTCAAAATTAAGCATTTAAATTGTATCTATGAAATAGATGAATCTGATGAGAAAAATCGTTTCCTTAATGTATAGAATTTTGATATTTCTATTATCTAGTTTTTATATAATCTGTCCATTTTTATGAGATTCCTTTCTACCAGGGAAATGAAATAATAATATATACAATCATGGCGCTGCTCTCAAGATATAAAAGCAAAAATGTGTATTATACTGGGCAGGATTGTGCATTGAATAAAATATTAAGAAAAAAATAACGGAAAACGGCGCAAATAATTAACGAAGGCAAATTTTTACAAGCCATATTGCCCGATAAATATGCAACAGAATTCAAGTGATTATTAAAAAGGGCCAATCGGGCCAAGCTTTACGCTGCTTGCCGCCGCCCGCCAGTAGTTTATCAACATCCGCGTAGCTTGAAAAACGGCGAAACGCGCTCGCGCGAAAAAGAAAAGGAGATAACGAATAACGCGTGGCGGCGAATTAAATTTAGCGTATCTTTTTAGGCGGCGTGGCCCTCTTTGCACCCGCGTGCAGCGCGCACAACGGGTACAAAACAGCCATGCACGACGGCATATATCCCGTAAATTTCAGACGTATTATCTCGCGCGGAAAAGAAGCTCCGAGAGAAGAGGGCCGGAGGACGGAGTATCGCGCGTAGGCGGCGAAAGCTTTTCATTTCCGTAATATTTTAAAGTTTATCGTGTCCGGTCAACAAATTTATGCCTCCTATAAAAATTTTTTTAAACTTTACGCCCTAAGACAGAGAGGGGACAAAGGCTCCGTAAAACATCCGCGCTAAATGAGAATAAGGCATCGCGAAAGAATACAGTCCAAGTCCAAGTGTAAATTGCCCCCTGCACGGAGACTGAGAGGCTTTTTTTAAAAAAAAAACGACATACATAACGATGACAAGCCGAGGTTGTTTAATCGTTGGCTCTTATGCTGGAAAACGTCTCGAAGTCGCTCGATCGGCGAAATTGTCCGGAATTGCTGATCGAGCCTATACTCCGCTGCGTATACCTGCGCTCGAGTTTTCCCGGCTTTTCTCATCGGCAGCTCTCCTCATCCTCTGGAGGAGTGCGCTCGACTATTGGGCCGAGAAGCAGGACATTCGAGGAGCCGTGGTAATTGGCGCAAAAAGAATGAGCCTCGTTAATGCGGGCCCCAGCTGAATTGTAAAACGAAATCGCGGGTTTATTAGTCGTTGCCGCCGAGTGACGAGAGCGTTTAATAGTCGCTCGGCCGGAAACGAATTTGTTGCCAGGAGAGGAGCGAATTCAGAGAGAGAAGTGAAGAGAGTGTCGAAACTTGCGGCGTAACCGGGACGCAAAGCGCGAGGAGGAGGGCAGGTGAGCCGCAGTAATACAGATCTCCATTTGAAATAAGCCTCTTTCTCCGCTCCGAGCAACTAACGTCGTCGAGGGGGCGCGAGAGAGAGCCTAGCCTACATCATCCTGCGCCGGCACCCCTGCGTTTCCACTATACTCCCACTATATACAGCGGCCAGAGCACAGCGCCCTTGCTTGCTTACTCCCCTTCTTCCTTCTTCTTTCGACTTGCACCCCCCAGCCCCCAACCGGCCTGCCTGGCATCGCCATAACCGTGTACCTAGTTTGTTGCGTTTGAATATTCAACGTAAGCTTTTTTTTATTAGCCCAGCCCGGTTACCCTCTCCTCCTCGCCGTCGACGGGCCGTGCATCTTTATTCATCGGCTTTTCAAAGATATAATTGAGTAATTATTTATAATATATCTAGAATATGCATGCTTCACTTCTCTCTCTCTCTCTCTCCACCCTCTGCTCTCCTCCCCCTCCTCCTTCCCGCTTCTACCACCGCTACGGAATAAATTATTGCTTACTTCCCCAAACGTAACCTCTTGTTAATGTCCGGATTTCTAGCTGTGGGCGAATATTCCCATCTTAATCTTGTTTCTCGCTCCTATGCTCCTTTCTACTTTTCCCTTCAACTATTACACTTTTTTTTTAACCAAACGTTGATTTTCATTTCGAGCGCGGTTTGTGGAAGAAAAAAAAAGACGTCCGACTTTACCCAATCTACATCGCGATGTAATCATGTGGAAACTCTTATCAATATTAAAATTATTATCTCAAGCTAAATTACGAATACTAGCGTAACAAGATTTATTAATTTTTATGCAAAGCCGGCATTTTTTACGTTTTTACCTTAATTATTATTATTAACATTAAGTGTATCGCGTATTACTTGCATAATGCATATTTAATCCAGATAAACGTAACAGCGCGATTTTCCGCATAAGTCCACTTTCTAATAGCTGGAAATTTTACATAACCTCCCCGTGCCATTCTTCAATAAAGCCTCGAAAAAGTGTAAGAAAATAGTTTACGGAAAAGCTAGATATAAAACTTTGCCTTTGACGATTTATCATAAATGTACCATAAATTACGATGACCAATGGAACTACAAGAATTACAATTTTTTCACCGTCCGTAAATATAACCGAGTTTGAAATTCGCCGAGAAATACATAGGAGAATCATAATTTCGTATTAAACGACGATTTCAATAAGCTTAATTAATCGATACATTGCCTGTCAATTATCGCACTTACGTTATATCTCGTTAAATCTGTACTACGGTAAACTAAGTTAGAAAACCTGTCAATGGATAAATTTACTACAGTGACATACGACTCGAATTAATACGGACCGTATATTTTATTATACGCCCGATTTGGCTGGTTGTTGATTCTCGTATAAATAATTTCTAATATTAGCGAGGAAAAAAGCAGGCAAAAAGTTTTAAAACATTTACGGAACATCTATCACTTAAAAAAAAAAAGAAAAAAAGAAAAGAAACATTGCAATGGAGTTGAGAAACTTAAAATAGCACTTGACCACTGTCAATATAAGAAGAGATAGACCCGAAGCTATGAAACGGCCATCATAAATACATGCCAAACAAATCTCAGCATTTATCAACTTGACCCGGCCATAAACTCGCTCGGGCCGTGTATATAAAGCGCGAGGAAAGAAGCACGATGGGGAATAAGAAAAAAAGAAGGTGAAAAAAAATCGAAAGAAAGGAGAAAAAAGAGGAAGAAGTTAAAAGGGGCGGGGAAGGTGCGGAGGATGGTGCGAAAGAAAAGAATGTATCTAATAGTATGCAAGAGGGCGCGCGAACAGGTGTGCGCGCGTGCGTGTGTATTTATATGGGAGCTGCCGAGAGAGCGCTCGTGAAAATTCCTTTCCGCGAGCAGGTATATGGCCCGCTACTGAGAGCCCCCCCCTCATCCTATTCTCTTTCTCTCTCGGGGTCGTCTTTCTCCTCTTTTTTGCCCTATCTGCTCGCTCTCCTCCCTAACTCCCGTCTCTTTCCGGGGCTCTCTCTTTCTCTCTCCTCTTTTTCTTTCATCGTCACCTTCCGATTCTCTCACGTGCGGCCGCGCGCGCATCCTTTTTTATTTTTCATCTTTTTTTCTTTCGCCGCCCCCCCTACCTTCGGTCGCTCTCTCCTTTTTTTCGCGTTTCACCGGATATAAACGCCCCTGCCGCTCAAGCTTGGAGGAGAAAAACGAGAGCATTTCACCGGCTCTGCTGTGCGCTCGCTCGGTGCGTTTTTCTTATTTCGCTGCGGCAACGTGTATACACACGCGCCTTGTATACACGTTAAACCCCTACCCCAGAGCGAATACCGTATTTTCAGCTAAATTGAGACATCTCTCCGTCTCCCACTCCGACTGCTGTCCCTTTCCCCACCCCCCTGTATAGCTGTGCGCGCGACCGCTGAGTTAATTTGATGGTTTTGAAAAGGCTATTTGCATGTGCAAATCTCATTCTATTTAAGTTTAAGGCGCATAAATAATTCATTGTCGAAGTGTATGATATGAAAATACACTTTGCGCTATAATTGCCTTCGGATTAATCAGAGAGAGCTTCAGCTGTCACGATTATTTAAAAACCGAGCGCTCTCTCTCTCTCTCTCTATCGCGTGGAAACGGCGATATAGAATTACGTGAGCCGTATGTCGCGTTGTCCAAAACTCAAATTCCGCGCACGTGCGATATATTTAGGATTTTACCGAAAATTCGAAGATTCGATTCGCGAGTTTTCAAGAAAATAGCTACAGCACGACGCGTCCCAAGATATAACTTTGCCGTTATCGCTTTTTCGCGCTCGCGAGACCAATGCTGCGCGACGGCCTAAAGAAAGCAACGGAGAGAAGATCGGAGCACGAAATCGGCGAAATCGGGGGAGGTGGCGGAGCAACTTGCCAAAAATGGCAGGGAAAAACACATCCCGACAATTACCTCGGAGTTAGTACAGCGAAGCTAAAAGGGAGCGAGAAAAGAGCCGTAAAGAGAGCCGGAGGTAGAGTGGGCAGGAGAAGAGGGAGAAAGAGTGTGTCGGAGTGTCCAAGCATAATGCTGTATTTAATGGGTGCACGTACGCGCACGGCGAAGTAAGGGAGGAGGAGGAGGAGCGAGGTGCGTGACTCGATATACGAGTGCCGAGTCAACGTATATCCTGTCAGATTTTTAAAATGCCCTGATTTACAATGAGCATTGTACTGTCCCGCCGGATATCTATTGTCCGGCGAGCTCGTACAGCCTCGCGCGGCACTCGCCACCACCTCCCCCCCCCCACCCTGGCCCTGCGCACGAGACCCGTATATATCCCGTTGTAGTTTCGCGAATCTCTTCGGCGTCTGCTTCGTATATAGTGGATGGGCGCAGAGTGGTGGTAGTAGCAGCAACAGCGTTGTTTCGCCTAATGGCCTGCACCTTGCAGAGAAAACCGTTTAACAAAATCGCACGTGCCGGCCGTGCGCTATGTGTGCGTCTGTATACGCTGTGCGTGCGAGTGTCGCGAAATAACGACGACAATCCGCACGAGGCCGAGGAAAAAGGGCGAGTTGCTCTGGGGGATTAACAATAGAGGGTAAACGCGACGGCCGCTATCGTCGCTCGCTAGGCTCCACGCGCGAGGGAGGGCTACGGGAAGAGGCGCGTTTTTCCTTTTCATTTCGCCAGGAGAAGCTGCACGCGCTCGGATTTAAAACGCCGGATTTTAATTGTCGCGAGCCCTCGCTCTCTTCTCGTCCACTTGATGCTGTGCCCGCACGTCGGTCAGCCGTCGATTAACTCTCGCCCAAGCAGTGAGCGCCCTCCCCGTGGCTCCAAAATTATTTTACGCCCGTGTTTGGTGGGACACGCCGAGCGAGAGGCTAATTGAGCTAAGCTGTCGGAAAAGCCGAAGAAACACACTAGCTCGTATGAAAGCTCGTAATACTCGGTTACCCTCAGCCCCGCAGCTACCTCTCAATTTCCAGCGCTAAACCAGCTGTACAGCTTTTCTCCCCTCCCTTACTATTTTCGCACGAAGAAGCTATATTGAATAGAAGAAAGCCGAGCACCCGGTCAGCATATTTCCCTCCCTTCGGCCAATAAACGCTCGGCAAGGGACTCGCCGGTCGTTCGGTGCCGGGGGCAGGACATTGGTCCGAGTATTTACGTCGGGGCACAATGCGCCGAGATAATCGGGCGTAAAGTATAAGGTGGCGCGCGATTTTTCAGGGTCCCGGCGCGAAGTAGCCGCGCGCTCGCTGCAGTCCTACTCGCAAATTAACGGACCGAGACCTGGGGGGAAAGGGAGTCGCGGGAGCAGCTGAAATACGGGCCGTTGATAACATTACCGTTCGACTCGCGAAATTCGCCATAAAGTGCGCCGCTCGGGGGGGAGATAACGAGGCTCTCGTGCACACCGCAAAAAGATGTAAAACGCGCGAAATATCGCGCATTCGCTCGAGAAGCAGGGAAGGGCGAGCTGGGAAGGGGGTTAGGGGATCTGGGAGGCGGGGGGGGGGAGCTACTCGAATCGCTGGTATCTGTAATTGGCAGAGAGGCCACGGAGGACCGGCGCCGACGACTACGACGACGAGGGCTTATGCCAGCGAGTCACGCATGCGCGCGCGCGCTCACTGGATAAGTTAATGAAATCACCGCTTGATACTTTGCTTTACGATTCAGATTGTTATGCGCATACTGTTTCGAGCCATTGCTGCTGCAGCGGAGAAGTCATCGGTCGAAAGTAGGGAGGGGGGAGGCAACGAGCGAAGGTGAGCAGCGGGAGGCGGGGAGGGGGAGAAAGCTCTGGGGTGTGAATTGATTAACCGCGCCGATTCCCGATGGACGCACCGGCACTGCTATACGGGGCGCTACTGCTGCCGGCTTTAATTAAGTTATCGATTTATTTTCAATATTGTCTCGCATAAAGTATCCTCGCGGCCCGCGTTCTCTGTGCGTATATGCCTGTGCGTGTGTTGGTGCCCCGGCACATCGACGCCGTTTCTTTGGCCTGCTTCCTCGGCTCTTATCCGTCGTTTTGCCTTTTAATTCCCCTCTTTTTGCCCTTATTCTGCTCTTGCTCATTGGAAACGTAGCGCGAGCCCGTGCGTATGCGCGTCCGAGCGAGAGCCGTAAACGAGCGCGTTTACTTGACGAGCTGCGTGTGCCGAGAAGAAGGAGGCGGTAAAGGAGGGAGGACTGCAGCTAATGGTCGTTACGCTTCTTTAAAATGCAAGCAAAATAAAACAAGCGCGCTCTCTTTCTCTCCCTCTCGCGAGGCTTTTATATAAGCCCTCGAGGAAGTAATTTCTCGTTAATTGCTAATACCTCGGAATTAACACTGACCGAATCGAAACCGAGTCTTCATGCGTATATACGTATATGCTGTACATTAAGCTGCGTACATTTTCAACATCCTATGCTCCGATAGTGACTTTGTTAAAAATCGTCGATTTCTTTGTAACGTAATAAAATCAAAATAATACCAAATCAGTAGCAAGATCAATTGAAAAAACAGATTTTCCAATAGTCATTTAAACGTATTTTAACGAACCGATTTTCCTCGATAATTACCTTACACTGAAAAAACAAAGCGGCAGAGTAGTTTGGCAAGCACGATAGGAACGCTAGCAAGGCAGAGAGAGCACAGTAGCAGCATCTTTCGAAGAGGCAAGGCACGACTAAGCAGGCGGCAGTCGTGCGCGCGGGAAGAGGAGCGAAGGAGAGAAACGAGATCGGCGGGAGCCGAGCAAGCCGGGGCGGCCCATTGGAGAAAGAGAGGCGAAGGAGCCCTGTGCGCGCGGTCTGATTGTAAGTTATTTGCGACGAGCTTGCTTTATATCCCGAAAGCAAGGCTGCGCACTCGTAAAGCTGTTCCGCTTGACAGCCCCCCCTCTCTGCCCCACTGTCGGTTGGGCGCGCGCGCGCGCGGCACTCTCGCTTTCGCTCGGCGCTTTTTCTTCTCTCCCCTTCTCTGCCGCTGCTCCTTTTCGGACCGACGCTCGCTCCCTCTCTCACCTCTTTGCCTCCCCCTTTCTCGTTCTTCTTACACCTCAGCTACCGCCCGCCTGCTACTGCCTCTTCAGAGCCTCGAGCAGAGTCTTGCGTATACTTTTTGACCCACAAACGATAATCCGCGAGGAAGGTGCGCACGCGAAAGCAGGACTCGCTTTTTAGACAGCCCCCCCCTCCTCCAATCTACAACCCCTTTTCTATGGCGAACACACTCCGGCTATCGGAAGCGCTTGGCCGACGTCTCTTCTCTCTCGCTCTGTAGCCCGACACTCGTCTGGTTTAACCTTTCAAACAGCCATGGCATTCGTTTTACCGGTAAATGGATCTTTTTTTTTATTATCCATCGAGTGCTTTTTTAATACGCAACTTTGGAAAATGGACTTTGAAGAGTTGAAATTGGGAAAAATTGGTCTCACAAAGCGTTTATCGAAATGATAAACAAATAAACATGTAAAATGAGGTATTAAAAATAAACAAATTGCAAGAAATGCGCTTGAAAATGTAGGTATTTTGGCATATTGTGTATTGTAAGTAGTAATAGACGTGAATAGTAAGACAAGTGGCTCACCTAAAGTCATCATTGTATACTGTTATTGTATCGCTGTTTCATTGACCCTTTGATTGAAATTGGTACTAGTCGCAGAACTGATTGAGAAATGGCGTGTGATCGAGATTGAAATGGCTTAAAAGATATAAAACAGAGCATTCATTTTGTGGCGGACTTTTATGTGCCTGGCCGTTGTTATTCGAAACGTCATCTGAAAATAACAAACGTAAATATATTTCAAGTTTTACAATAGTGCACTGCGTAGTTACAATATATATAAGAAATTTTAGAAGCTCGGTATGGATCAATCGACAGAGCATTGGCTTCAGCATAAAAAAAAAACACAAAACAAAAAAAGGATTCGAGATCTGATATCTACTGTTTCGAGTTTGTAGCTTAATTTTAACAGGTTTACACAATTACGATTGCTACGATCACCTAACAGATGACTTTTAAGGGAAAAGCGTGACTTTTATATTTCCAAGACGTTAAGATAAATTGTAGGTAAATAAAAGAACAATGAGACATATGCAGATATTTTATTAATTATTTATTGCCAAGCGCATAAAAGTTGCAGAAAAGAAATTGCTTGAAATTCATAAGTGACATTCAGGCTTATTTTATAGAGGTGGACAGTCTTCTCGCAGGAGGCAGCGGTTTGTGTTCCGGTCTAAGGCATATCCTGGGGCACTACAACGACATTGCAGCCGGGGAAAACAAGGCTGAAAAGAAAATTAGAATAAACGCATTAATAATTTAATTTAATATTTTTTTTAATATACAATCTTATGTTGGTTTACTTACGTTTACAGTGGATTGTATACAATTGACGAATACGTTACAGAGTTGTTGACATGTAGGTGGGCATCTCGACAACGTAAAATTCGATGGACAATTTGGTAAGCCCTCTGCAAAGTGATAAAAAATTAAAGTAGACACAAAAATTTAATTGAGCGATTATGTAAAACTATGTTGACGAATACTTACGCATGGTGACCACGCTTGCACTGGCGAGTAGCACGATACAAAGGAAGAAAAGTTTCGACATTTTTCCAAAACAGTTGAAAAGACTATGCATTACATTTTGGAAAGTGCTCTTATATATCGGAATACGATGTATGTTTATCAGTGAAAAATGATAATCGCGCATTACGAAAGACAAATAATAACAGCTTTTATCCTTATAATCTTAATGATTCAATAAATTAAACATTGTCTTATACATATTCAGAAAAAAAAGAAAATATTTTACTTTTAACACGTGAATTTCGATTGAAATATATAAATCAGGTTTTTTAATAATAAGGTACAATTTTATCCTTTTGAGAACAAATAAGTGAAATAATACCTAACAGTAATTATTTTGTTTGATGTACATTATCACAAATATATTTAAAAATGTTTTTTTAAAAAGTGATATTTTACAATTTGATAAAGTATCAAATTATAGTAAATTCAAAACTGTGGTTCAAAACTCATTTATTGGGATTATAAGCTGTGATTATCGTCAACGCATGAGAAGGAGGAGAGTATGTCAGGATAAACATTACCCAAGTCTTTGGATCGCTAGCTGATAATCATAATATGCGTAAGATAGAGAAGACTAGTACAATAGTGGTCAAGAAAGGGTCTCGATGGAAATGGACGGTGGATAGCAAGGGGTTCTAAATTAATCGCATAATTTTATAGGGATATATTTGTTTGCTTTTGTCATTTGAAAAATAAATTTTAAAGTAAAATCATGGTATGCCACGATTTTGCTCTTTTTTATCTAACTTTTAACTATCTAAATGCAGAATTGAATAAATTAAACAAAAGTGAAGCATTTCCAAGAAGATAACACAAATTAAGGGTAGATTAAAGAACATTCAAATAAATTCAAAGATTTTATTAATTATTTGTTGCCAAGTGAAGTAAAATTACAAAAAAGCAATCGTTTAAAAGTTTCATGTGACATTAGAGTTAATTTTCTAGAGGTGGACAATCTTTTCGCAAATAGCAACGATTAGTATTTCGGTCCAAAGCATATCCTTGGGCACTGCAACGACATACCGGTCGATTGAAACGCATCTGAAAATACAAATGAAATAATTAATAATTTTTTTTAATTGGAATTTTGTACGAGTCTACTTACTTCATAGGGCTCAGCACATTTTACAAATATATTACAGATTTGTTGACAAGTCGGTTGAATAGCTGACAAGGTATAATTAGCTGGACATTTCAGTGAGCGCTCTTGCAAATTAATATCAAAGTGTTCAAATTAAAAGAGACGAATATAACTTTTTATTCAGAGATTTTGAAAATGTATTTTAAAAAATACTTACGCACGGAGGCCACGCTTGCACCGGCGAATAGCGCGACACAAAGTAAGAAGAGCTTAAACATTTTTCAAAAACAGTTAAAAAACGACTATGAATTAACGTTTAAAAAGTGCTCTTATGTACCCAAGTACAACGTATGTTTATCAGCAAGGAAAGATAACCACGAATTACGAGATAAAAACGGTAACAAACTTTTTCCTTATAATTTTAATGACTCAATAAGTTCAACATTTCGAATTTTACGTACTCAAAAAAGGAAATAAATCATGATTTTTAACGTGGATTTTAAGTGGAGATAATAAATCAGGTGTTATTTCAATATTATGTTTTGCTTCAAAATGGAACTTGTGATAAATTTTTTCTAAATACATTAGTAAAAAAAGAAAACTTCCTCATAAATAATTTCAGCTGATAGAAATTGAGTATCATCAATATATTTAAAAACTGTTTTTTGAAATAATATTTTAGATTGTCATAAAGAATCACATTATTGACGGTTTAAAAGACGAGATATATGTATTGCAAATTATGTAACGAATCTGTACTTATATGAAAGGGCTACGCATTAGGTTGTTGGTATCGATATTTTCAGAACGTTAACATAAATGAGAGGTAGATAAAAGAACAATTAGATATAAGCAATTATTTTATTTATTATTTATTTCCAATTGAATGAAAAATACAGAAAAGAAAGTGTTTTCAAATTCCTATGCAATATTAGAGTTTAATTCACAGTCGTGGACAGTCTTGTAGCTGGACGCAGCGGTTTGAGCCACTAATCAAAGCATATCCTCTGCTGCATTGACATACCAGCCGGGGATAACATATCTTAATAGAAAAATAAAATAAGCTTATTAGTTTAATTTTTTTTATCACATAAACTTTTCGTACTGTCTACTTACAATGCGAGGATTTACGCATTGAAGGCGTAAATTGCAAATTGCTTTACAAGACGGTTGGCACCTTGACAACGTAAAATTCGATGGACAATTTGGTGTGCCCTCTGCGAATTCATGTCAAAATTTTTAAGTTACACAGAATAAGTGATTAAGAGCTTTTGTAAAATTCTATTGAAAAATACTTACGCATGGTGACCATGCTTGCACTGGCAAGTACCACGATACAAAATATGAAGAATTTCAACATTTTTAAAAAATGATTGAAAAAAGACTATGCGTTACGTTTAAGAAAATGCACTTATGTACTGGAATACAATGTATGTTTATCAGTGAGGAAAGATAATTATGCATTGCGAGACGCAAAAACAATAACGTCTTTTTTCCTTATAATCTTAATGACTTAAAAAAAAAAAGAAAAGAAAATAAATCATAAATTTTAACACGTGAATTTTAATTAAAAGAACATCGGGTTTTTTCAATATTATGAACTACCACAGAATGCAATATTTCGTTCTACGTTTTTCTAAAAATAAAAGCAAATAAATAAAAACACCGACAAAAATTATTTTGTTTGAAACCCATTAAAATTATCCTAAATATTATAAAAAAAATATCTTTTGAAAGAAAATAAGATAAATTTCCGGAAAATTTAAACAATAAAGACGAAGAGTCGTTGTTTATTGAGATTATAAGCTTTGGCTGGCGTTGACGAAAGTAAGGAAGCATTATCGCAATCAAAAGTTGGCAAGTTAGTGGGGAGGGGGGGGGGTGAAGAGCATAGCGGCGGTCGAAGAGAGGAGATATGTATATTGCGGATTGCGCAACGAGTCTACTTATTAGAGGGCTGCGCACCGGAGCTCCTGGCATCGGTCAAGAGGCAGAACGTGTTATTCTTCGGGAGCGCTAGACACTTCCTTATACAAACGAAGCCCGAAGTTCGAAGGTGTCGACGACGCTCCGCTTGGTTCGGGCAAGCGTAAGGGTCAGGGAAGCTCGAGAGAAGCAAGAAGGGGGAGAGAGGATGGAGACGAGAAGACGACGACGACCACGTTACCCAGATCCTCGGGTCGCTGGCTGATGGCCATAATCTGCGCAGGAAAGAGAAGACGCGGGCAGTGGCGGTCGAGGAGGTGGAGGAAGGGGCAGCAGCGTGGCTAGCAGCAGCAGCAGCGCCAGGCTACAAGGGGCTCCGGGTTAACTTATAATAACAGAAGTTGCCGGAGTGAAAGAAGGGGGGAGGGGCCGAGGGAGGGAGTTCGGTGACTGGACAATTCCTGGGCAAGCAGCGGCAGTAGCAGCGCCGGACAACTCGAGTCTCCGAGGCCGCAGCGGCGCGAGGATGAGGGATGGGTCGTCGCCAAGTGTCCTGGCAACGGCAACTGCATGATGCTTAGCTACCTACAAGACGCGCAAGACTCGGAGCCCCTCCAGCCACCCCCCGTTCGCCATCAGCCTCTCCCTCTTCCCGTCACTTCCTCCTACCCTCCTTCCTCCCTCCGTCCGCCGGCGGAGCTTGAGCTCCTCTGCTGCTCCTACTCATCGTGCCGGCGCTGCTCTTTCGCTCTCTGTCGCGTGACCACCAAGCAAACTAACCGTGCCGCTGCAACGATGGACGCTGCGCAC
The DNA here is from genome assembly GCA_030522585.1 of Anagyrus pseudococci. NCBI lineage: Eukaryota > Metazoa > Arthropoda > Insecta > Hymenoptera > Encyrtidae > Anagyrus > Anagyrus pseudococci. The sequence continues at coordinate 4,034 of JAPYYQ010000761.1, read as the reverse complement.
TGGCTGGCCAGCTCCTCCTAGCGCCCGTAGATGTAGAGTCTAACTTAGAATTTGTTGATGGGAATTTCGAGTTGGTCCCCCCTCCTCACACACACACACACATATATCTCGACCTTCTCCTCCTCCTCCTTTCCCGACTGCCTCCTTCTCGCACCTAGACTGCCGGACGGTACACAGCAGCGTCGCCTCGTCTCTTTCTCGAACGCTCCCTTGCTCGCTCGGCGAAAAGACCCCGATTTGCATTTCGTCTATTTCCAATGATTTCACCGGCCACGGCCTAGAAGCAACCTCTTTCCCACCCGCATAAATATTCATTTGGACTATAATATAGGGGATGGTTTGATAAATTTTCATAAAATTTTGATCTATGCCTTGTCAAATAAGCTCACAGCACGTATACTCCCAACCGGCCAGTCCCCTTTCCTCCCTCCCCCCCCCCGCGTGCGGGAATGCCAAATGGTTTATTATAAAATAAGCACAATTAGCACGATCGCTCTCTAGCTCTCGCTCTCCTGCAAACATATACGTTTAATAATTCAAATTTTCAAAACTCGCCTCGCGAGAAAGAAAGAAAGAGCGCTAAATAACGATGGAATTCAAACAAACATTTCCATCGTGTCTCTCTCTCTCTCTCTCTCTCTCTCTCTCTCTCTCTCTCTCTCTCTCTCTCTCTCTGCTCATACAAATTTGATAAAACGCCAAAATTGCGCCGAGGTATTTTCGGCGTCGCGGATTTTCAAATTCGTCGCGATTTTAAAAACAATATGAAAATAAATTGCGCTTACAGGTGTCGCGCGAGAGGTAGCGCACTGCCGTCCATTTCGCTGAAATTAATAGATATTCAAGCTCGTATTAACCAACAGAGGGGGCCATGACGACTCCGAATGCGCGCCCGCCAGACAGCCTCTCGGCTCATAATTTTTCCGCATAAATTTTCCAAAACGCGCACGTATTACCCGCTCTCGAGGTTTATTCGGCCCCCAAGACTAAGACGAAGTGCTGCTTACGAAATTTATGAATATCAATCCGTTTGCCGCCCAACGTCCGAAATAGACGACTACTAGCTCAGGCGAGCTATATAGCGAGTGGGGCAAGCTGGTGGTTGCGGCCCGGTCTCTCGTATCTCCCGACGGCTGCCCTCGTAAACATCCGTTATTAAGAGTAAATCGGCCAGGCTGGCTAGAGGCCTGCGTGCGCCTGCGCAAACAATGCCCGTTCTTTAATTTTGCAAGCAACGTTGGCGTTTGCCGCGCGGAGGCTGAAAAAATAGCGAGATTGAAACGCGCGTAGTAGGCTCGTTAGAATATAAGCTGGAGCCGTGCTGCATCGAGGCGTCGCGCTTGCGTCGAACAAATCAGCGAGTGCGCTACTCCGGTGATGGCGGGGTGGGGGAAGGAGGGCCGTAAAGCATCCGAGCTTCGGACAATTATGACAATCGGCCCGCCGAGGAGAGAGTAAGGCGGCCGGGGTCCTGCCCACGCGACCCGATATCGCGCTCTGCTCCGTGCGCGTATACCGACGACTATTTTCCCGAGGGCGGCGGAGAGGCCCTCGTTAACTGACAATGCACGACGTGCCGGCTTGAAATACTGCGAATTACGGGGAATATTACAACTTCCTGTGGGCCGCCGTGCAAAATTATGGATATATCGCTTGGGCCGCCTCGGCTCACCCCCCACACCACGGCGTCTTGAGGTGCGTGCCAGATAAGGACTTGTTGCTTCTCTCTCTTCTGCTGCTCCTGCTGGCAGCGTCTTGCTTCTCCCGCAAGCTTCGTTGCGCGCACACACGCGCACGCACGCGCGTCTATTTATGTTGCCTGCGGGCTCGCACTTCCATGCGCCTCGGTTCGTCAAGCATTCGCGCGGCAATCAGGATCGGCCTGCCTGGACCACTCCTGATCCTCCGTTTCCAACAGCCTACCCCCCCCCCCCCCTGCGTGTATACTTTATGAAGTGCGCCGAGGTGTCGCGGTGAAATTATGATTTTCAATTTAGCCGATGCTATTTCGAGAGCCCGCGGCCCGGCATTATATACGCAAAACGTGGCAAACGCGCTGGATTTCAGCAAATTACCGAGAGAGCAGCGGTGAGAGAGAGAGAGAGAGAGAGAGTGGCGCCATCAACAGGTGTCATTAACTTAACGACTCGGCGACTCGCTTCGTTTGCGTGCCCGCGAGACTGATAAAAAATCCATCGGCGACAAATTAAAATTCGAGCTAATTCAGCGATCGAGAACAAAAGCTCTCTCTCTCTCTCTCTTCGCGAGTGTGGCAACGGCTGGCATAGGAAAGAAAAGCGACGAGGAGGTTCGCTCTAACAGGCGTAGTCTTTAAATTCATGCCTCCCAAGTCGTGTAATTACGGTATTTTTTTTTTTTTTTTTTAAGTAGATATCTTCCAATTTAACGGGGACGCCTCTGCTCTCTCTGCCAGCGTCAATTCCGTAATGATTAGCGGGCCGCACGCGCGATAAGGGCAATTAACATCCCTTTCATTTTTTCTCGCCTATCCGGAATAATTACTGGACCCCCCCTCTTCATCTCACATAAGAGCACCTATAATAGATTGCCGCAGACGAGAGAAGAAAAAAGATGGGGCTGGGAAAGAGTCGGAGCGCACAAGAATATGAGGAGGTGGAGAAGTGTCGGTATGGAGAGGGCGGAAAGCGCTGAATACATAATTCGCTTTACTGTTTAAAGAGAAATTCATCGGTAGATAATGAACGAACGAAGAAAGCGCCGTGTCGCGTATGGAGAGGTCGAATGGCTGGGGCGTGTCTAACGGAGAAATTGATTGATTAGCCGGGGACAATGAGAATTCGTACCAGACCACTTTCCCCGCGCGGTAGTTCACGCTTACGCGGGATGAGATGCGGGGAGGGCTGGTGGTAATTGAAGTCGCGGCTGGCGCGTTACCACGACGAGTGCTCCCGGGGCCTTGGCGCTTCGCGCTCTCTTATGCGCCCCGAGATCGAGATTACGGCCGCCGCGTCGCTCTCTCATGCATACATACGCGACTGAGCAGCAGCAGCAGCACAAAGAGTGTCTGTTGGGGGGAGGTGCGCCGCGAGCGAGAGCGCGCTAATAAATGGAGCTCGAATTGAACGGCGGCGAGAGCGAGATAGTCTCTCTCTCTTTCGTTGTCGCACTGATGCTGCTGCTACCCTGGAGGATCTACGAGCTCAAGCCGGATAGCATCTAATAAAACGCCTCTCTGCCCAGAGTCTTAGCCGCAGCGAGCTGCTGTAAATTCAATTACGCATTAACAAAAATCGAGAGAGGGAGAGAGAGAGAGAGAGCTCGTCTGTGCGAGAGAGAGGGCGCGCGTGTGTAGAGAGACGCGTAGCCTGGCGAGGTAAGAAGCTCCGAGGCATGTTTTCCGATAGAGCCTCGGTAGACCGCACTTAATGAATAATCAGCAAGACGGATACGCTGGAGAGCAGGCCCCGCCGGCAGGCTTGCGAAGCGCGTATATATTCAGGCCCCGCGGGCCCTGGCTGTCCTATCTCTAATGTAATTAAAAACGTCAAGAGAGCCACCACCACCGCGCGCGCGCGGCACAGATTTAAAATGCGATTGTGAGAGAGTGGACGGGAAAGCCCCGCTGGCCGCCACTGGCGGTGTATACTCTATACCGCCAGCATCACCATACCCCGCGCACCAGAGCAGTACAGCAGCGGCAACAGCAGCAGCAGCGTAGAATGTCAATTGATTTTAATTGCTGTTTATTTTTCACTCGGCCCTGGCCCCCGCGCGACTACGACGACGCGACTTTTCGATTGCTAATAAAGCCCCGGCCCTGGGCAATTATTCTTTAATTGGGCCCGTAAACTTGGTGCATTTTTGACGGGATCAACGTTTTCTTGAAGAGAGCTCCGAGAGAGAGAACGAGCGCTCGAGAGCTTGTTTATCGGAAATTATTCCTCGATATCGCCTACTCTCTAAATTTATTCGAGTGAATTTTTCACTCTTTAAAAGATAAGTAGCATCGGTAACTCAAATTGAGTGAATTAGCACTCAATAAGAGTGATTAA